>BGPR01000081.1:798031-1057356 GCA_013235015.1 Araneus ventricosus
ACAAAACACAACAATATATATCAATGGCAAAAGACTGTTGCCATATCGTAGAACAGAAGTAAAACAAAACAGAGCAACTAAAAATGCAAGGGGTCTATTTTGGTACCCCCAAATTACAATAGAAGTTCGAATATCTTAATCGGGTTCGAAGAAGTAGATCGAGCTCTAACATGATACAGTTCTCACTACGCCACACCCTAAAAAACTTGGTTTTGAATTTCAATTTTTGTCATCAGCCGTTCTAATTTTGTTATCAATTTGAAATTTGTTGAGGTAATAAATATAATGTTTCTCCGTTATTTAAAAACAAGAATGGTTAAAATTGAACAGTTGGTTGAATTTTAATTAATTTTTTCCTTGATGAGCTGGAAGGAAGAACGACGTTGAAGCGTTTTCCCCAAGGGCACGTGTCTATTTATAATGGGGGGGAGGGAGGTTGATGACGAGGAGGTACAGTGAATTTACGAGCATGTTAGGCACACACACAAAGGTTTTTCTTTTTCTTTTTTTCTAACTCGTGATGGAACTGGTGGCGCAAAGTGCAGGAGACGTCATAACCTTTAACTGAATGACATCGATTATTATTTTCGCCAGTGTCTTAACGTGTTTCTTTGTCTCGCAAATTTTGCTTGCTGTCTAATAATGATTTTCACGGTGCAATTTTTTAATATTGTTTTGGATGAACGTACTCTGTACTGTTTATCTACAGTTGAAATATCATTGTCGCGAAGAAAAATAAGCGGGAAAATCAATGTGTATCTTTTGTTTTCAAAATTTTTTCGTGTCATTGTGGGCGGGTTTTTTTTTTTTTTTTTCATTTCGTTCAAGTCCTGATTCCACGGGCAACGCCATGCGCTTACTGCTAGTACTTATAAAAGGCAATGTATGTGTGCGTGTGAGTGATATCCAGACGAATCTATCTCACCTACAGCTATAAAATTTGGCACACAGGTAGTCGTAATAGTGACTCAATGCACCTCGAAGCCCGAATTTTAAAATTTAATCTAGAAATTTTTTTATTTAATGTTTTGTGTCATTTTCGGCACATTTACGGCTGTAGTATCTTTTCTAATGATCGTAGAAAAACAAACGCACAAAAAAAACTAAGTAAAAATGAAATTAAGTGAAATTCATGAAGCCACGGCCAACGCCGTGCGGGTACTGCTTGTATTAAATAAAATAGCAAAGAAATCATATAAAGCTTAAATAGAACACATGAGGTTCGATATTTAGGCTTAAATCATCAATAAGTGATTATGCAATATTGATTGCAGATTTTAGTACTTTTTCAAAGAAGAATTTTTTTTCTATGCTTCAAATGTGTCCAGAAGTTATATTTTCATACATTGTTTTTTTTTTATTATATATAATCACATAGATTAAAAACATTAAAATATAAATAGAGCGATAAGAATCAAAAATTAATACTAAAATATAAAGAATAACTATTTCAAATAAAGGAAACATGAGGAAACAGTTACACTGTGGTAAACATAAATTGTTTGATGATAGATGCTTTTCCTCAGTTAAATCGGCACTACTCGGATGTAAAGCTTATAACATTGTATACTTTCTTAAATGTCAATTTTGTAATATGGGATGTATATAGGGCAAAGAAGTAATGCCTTAAATATAAGATTAAATATTCATCGTTCCCACATAAAAAAATTACAAAGATAAAGAAAAGTTTATCATAGAGTTTAATCATTTTAAGAAGCATGATTTTAATAGGATTTCTGTATATATTCTTAAGGTTATTCCTGATGTAAAACATAGACTGCAGAAAGAAAACTTTTATATGTTAAAATTCAAAACCATTACACCTTATGGCCTTAATGATATTTTCCAAAACAAAATGATTAATCAGAATAACTGCAACACTTCACAACTATTTAACAATAGAAAAATATTAGTCAAGGAAGCGAAAAGAATAAAAGATATAATAAAATGAATAATTTGGGTGAAGAGGATTTAAAGGAATTGTTTCAAAAAGACATACAAAAATTAGAGGAAGATTTTAATAAAAACTTCAACTAGAACCCTGCAAAAAATTATTTTTCCATAAAAGAAAAATCTTGTGAAACATTAAAAATTAAATAGATAAGCATTGTACTAAAAATAGGCATTTTCTTATACTTATTAATGATATTTACGAAGCTAGAATTCACAGGATAATTAAAAATAAGATCTAAAGAAGATGTTTTGTATATGACAAACTATAATCGCCCCATTTTCGACGCTTTTAATTTCACCCGAATTTTTGAAGAAACACGACTCATTTCCTCTGAAAAACTTTAAAATAAATAAATCCTTCAAATATGACATCTCTCTTAGTAGAAGAATTTTTAATTATAACTCCTTTTGTAAAAACATTGATAGCAATCGAAAATATGCTCATTGTCTCTGCGGTAAAGAATAAGTACAGGAATTTTGTAGATCCACACCATAAATATATTATTACCGGTAATTTAGATATAATTAAAAATATCGAACTGCGACAACTAATGGAAAAAGGGACCAAATTTCGTCCCATATTTAGAATAAAAGAAGAGATTTTATAAAGTCTTCTTAGCAATATTGATAGTTTTTACTTAAAAATTTCAAACAAATTCGATATTCCTCAACATTTCTTCATAGATTAAAAATGGTATTACTATTTCAAATTTAAAAACTATATTAATAAGAAGTACTACAGTTATTATAACAATAACATCAAATATTCCTTTCAAACAATAAAAGAAAGTATAAAAGAACTACAAAAACTCTTCATCATAACTCCAATTGATAAGGCTTCAGGTAATCTCTCCATTTTTTAAAGAATATCTATCTAGAACTCTTGGATTGAGGAACTAAAAACTTCTGAACGTCCATACTATATAAATCTAACATCACTACAGTACAGAAAAGATTTCGTGCGTTAAATAAAAGAATAAAATGCCTGAACAATAATTTGACCCTTCCATATATTACAATCTGTCCTAAATTCCCCAAACAACCCATTAAGTTCAGATATGTCACTTGCGGAACAAATAACTGCATAAAAAAAGGAGGGGAAATATTCTCTAAGTACCTAAATATTATTTTAAATTTTGAAAGAAAGAACAATTTACTTGGTTATAAAAAATATTAAAGTGATTGTTTTTACAAAGAGCAATGAAATAACTCATACCGAGATACACGACTTTCAGGACCTGTTCACCAGCATTCCACTTAATAAATTAAGATGTTTTAATGCAATATTATTACGATATAAAAAACTTGTTGGACTGCACAGAAGCATATTGGTTAAACATAATTAATCTTTGCGTTTTCAATAATTATATCTCAAATGGCGGAAATATTTTCTTAAGTTAACTGGATTCTTGAGGAATTCCTTTTTTCTTCTTTAATTGCAAATTTATTTCTACATTATTATTTCATTATTACGAAACAAAAAATACCGTTCTAAGGTTAAAATCAGTTTTTATATTTGTTGATGATATCATAATTTTTAATTTTAAAGATTTTCCTACAATTAGTGGAAGTATTTATCCTGAGGAACTAAAATTAACAGAAACTAGCGAAAAATATTATTAATAATTATACTTCTTGATTTAGATATTACCTGTCACAACGAATTAAAATTAAGCATATGCGACAAAAGAAATGAATTTAAATTTAGTGTTAATAGATTTAACTTTTGGAATTCAAATATCTCAAATAATATCTATAAAACACAATCGTAAATAAATTGCTAAGGATCAGAAGCATTTGTAACAATTCAGAATCAACAAGAAAGCAAATTGAACTATTTAAAATGAATCTTAATTCTAATAAAATTCCCAAATCACTCTATTTAACCGTATTCTATAGCTTTAAAATGCAAGTAGGGGATTGCCTATGAGAGCGATGTTGGCGTAGTATTTAATACTACAGAAGGGCCGCCCAAGCCAACAAGGTTTCATTTGAACCTTGAAATAAGCGTTTTATAGCTACTATTTATATATTTTGTAAATTTATTAATTTATATCAACTATCTTCCATATCTAATGTTTATAATATATATCGGTCACAGACAATACATTTATTTCTCTCTAGTTATTATAGATTTTGTGTTAATTAATAGGGCACAATACATTAGATAAATAAAAAATTACCTGATTATATTTTTACTTACATTTTCTACTGTTTATATATATTTATTTTATGGCCATTTTTTGTAAAACGGTCAATAATAAATTTTCAGTAATTTATTTTATAAGGGCATAGTACATAAATAAATAGTTCTTAAGATTAAGACTAACTGTTAACCGCTAGTGAAAATATTAACCGCTTCTGGCAACTTTAACTGTTGACAGTCACAAGTATAAAAGCGTCAGCGCATTTGAACGTACTACGTATATGCATGCCACCTGCATCCACGTCCAGGGCCGGCGTGAACAAAGCGGGCCTGGTTCAAAGTTGACTTGCGGGGCCTTAAAACAAATTTCGTACGACAAAATAATTTATTGCATTTTGTTACTTATTACATTACACAATTTAGTATTGTGAGGACAAAAAGAAGGCATGAAAATGATATATAATTAAATTATTCTTATAAAATTAATATTTCAGTGAAACAAAAAATCGTTAATAAATCAAATAAAAAAATAATCGTTTCTTAAATACAATTTGGAATACGACTTACTAAGCTTACAATATGTAATTCTTGTTTCATTTTTTTACATGTTTTATAGCAAATTTATTGATAATATCACCGTAATTTAGTTTTTTATTTGATTTGGATTCGACAGATAGAATGGCCAAGGAGGTAAATTGTTCCTGACTACTGCTAAATCTCGAGTAATTTTCTTTTTTTATTTTCATTCTTGAGAAATTTCTTTCTGCAGATGCGAAGGCAATTGATAAGATCAATATAATTTTCAGAACAGTAGCAAAATTTGGACACAATTCTAATTAATTATTTTTTAAAAAACATTATAATGTTTGTGTCGTGTAAGGCAAAACTCGACGACGAATTTTGATTTCCTTAAATAAATCAATGCAATCAATTTTCTTTTTGTAAAATCAGCCAGCGGCGCGGGGCCTTGTGCACTCGCACCGTTTGAAACCCCCTCCGGCCGGCTCTGTCCACGTCCACGATATTGTGTAGTCTTATTTTTGGGTGACTACTCAGAATTTATCTTTTTTCTTCATTTTTGGGTTAAATCAATGCTTTACTGCTTCGCTTTATACCTTTGGTTTTTCTGACATTGATTTTATTTTCGTTTTCTTTCAATACACATGAATTTATTTTTTGAAGCAAACATTTCTCAGCATTCAGTCTAAAGTTTATGTAGAAAACACCGAATATTTTAATTTCCACCCTCGTACGGGATTTTCCTGCTGATGACGCATCCTGGACGTTAGCATTTTGCTTTCATTAGTTTGTTGTCTTTTTCTAAAATAGTTTTGTGTGCTTTCTTTTGTTAATATATATATATTCTAATGCATCATTCTATATCAACAAGTCGTAGTCGATTTGATTTCTTTTTATTCCACATAAAGATGAAAATGCAGGTTGGTTTCCATGTATATGATTTTAAATATTCTGAAGTTGATCGAGGTCGTGACCATCGTTCAGAAAAGTGAGCTCCAAGGCAGCACGTCTTTCAAAGTGTGTTACATGATTATAAAAGAGAAAATTGATCGGCGTCAAGCCTTCTTATACCAATGAGATACGGGAAAATTCCCGAACGCTTTAGAGCGGTTGAAACCGGATATCAGCGAGTCACAGTGACAGTTATTCGTATACTAGAGCTTAAGTAGAATATATATTAAGAATTATTATATATATAATTTCCAGTTGGAAGTGTAGTGTCAGCATGAAGAAGTTGCAGTAGTTTAAAATCAAAAATAAGTTTTATTTAAATCTTCCCATTGCCTTTAAACGGCAAAAAGTATTGGTTCAATATTTTAAAATTAAATTTTAGGAGTTTCTAAATCATGACCATCGAGATTATTAAGCGTGAAGGCGACGCGTTCACTAGGGGGAAAGTAAAATCGTAAAAAGTCGTGAGAACCGTACTCGCAGGTTTTTATGTATTCGGAACGGGAATTTTTCTCATTTGGAAAGTGAAACTAAAGAAATTGCTAGTTCAACACCTTAATGAAGCTTGTGCAAACCAGAGATTAGCGAGACTCATACTGAAGTAGAAGCGGTTTTATTTTTAAAAATTAAGTGGAATTAAGAAGAATTTATTAAACGGGCGCGGATAAATTGAATCTATTACATATATGAATATAATATCGAAAATATGGCTTTACACAAGGCATTGAAGAAATGATTATGATTAATCTAACACGTAAAAATCGACCGAATAGTTTTCCATTATGTACCATTATTTAAAAATATCAGAAAACGGAGAAAATATTAAAAGTTCTTAGAATTCTCACATTTTCTGGCCTATTCGTTGTCGCTAGAAAAGGAATATTTTTAGCCGAGAAGAAATATGGATTATGGGTATTCTAGAGTAATGAATTTATCCAGTCCTCATGTAACGAAATCGAAACTATTGTAAACCAGCAGGGTTCTCCCGCCGTTCTGGGTGCAGTTTCAATTGGACAAGTTCCCAACATCCTTCGATACATCCGATTTAATCAAGCGCACAGAGCTGAAGCGATCGCCTTTACTCCTAAAAACGCAATATGTCAAAAACATCCCCATCTCTTTTACTTTACATTATTTTACTTCCCCCCCCCCCGTCCGAAGCAGCGGAGAATGGCATTCCGAGAGGAAGAGAGAGATCGGGACGGACTTTGAGCGCAAACGTGTGTTCTGTCGCCTTCCCGATTATCAATGCAAAACTTGGTAACCAAGTGAAGCGCGAAGAAGCTAACTCTTTTCTCTCACTCTGTGCTCTTCTCCTCGTGCATTATCTCTGCAGCACAGCAGAAGGATAGGAAACAGAAGAAAAATTTCCAACAGAACGGGTGACGCCAGTGATCAACCGTTCTGAAGACAAGCACTAGGCGAAATGAGGGGTAAAGGAATCTAGTACTGGAGCAAGGCAGAGTTTCATTAATTTTGTCAAACGCCGTATAACGGTGTTGTCAGAGCCCTCCCCCGTGCGCCCCCCTTTAAAATGCCCCCCTTTCCTCCCCGATGCCGGGAGAGAATCCCGCTTTTCCTTCCGATCTGGGAATAAAATGTGTTAAGTTTTCGATAGGAAATGTGGAAGGCAAAGAAGTGAAATTTAATGCAATTTTATTCCGCGAGGATTTAGCTTCGACGCACCGAAAACTCCCTGTGTTACGAGCGTTGATAATTCGGCGAAAGAATGAAATTTGTTTGAGATCTCGAAACTGGAGGGGGCGAGCTTTGGGGGCTGTTATTTATCCTGGAACGCCTTTCAATTAGAGGGAGATAATTAATAAATAAAAGGACGGATTTTTACAAAGATTTCAGTCTTTGGGTGGTAGAGGTTAAGATAATCTAATTTGTCTCATCTTCCTTTTTAAACGTATAATTTTCGATGTATGTGAATATAGGAAACTGGTTATCAACTGGAAGTAATTGGCCGTTTAGATAATAAATTTCACTGGAAAATGCTGTAAAATAATGATTTTAATAAATCACTTTAGAAACCAGAAGGATATGTAAATATTTACATTCTTTAGGTAATATTATTTTTCAAAGACAATAGCATAATGAATTAAAATATTACAAAGCTATTTTTCTGTGTATTTGATTTAATATACAAAGCCAGAAACGTTAAAAAATCCTAACTAAACGGGCAATCTTACAAATTCAACTAAGAATACGCACGCATATTTAATTCTTAATTTTGCTAATATTATTTAGAAAAATTTCAATACATTCGATAGATTTTCACTTTAAAAGTTGCTATTAAAATTTCTTTGGTGTACAAATTGTAAAACATTTTTCTTTTGAAATATACAGCATTTGAAATTGTATGTGTATGGAAATTGATGCAACTCCCACCCCTAAGAATTATGTAAATTCAAAAAACACTGTATAGTTGTTTTCGTAATTTTCATATTATATTTATTCTTAATAATCTTAAGCATTATGAAAAGAAACCACTAATTCAAAAATGATGTTATAATCACTTCATCATCTTTCTGTCTATGCTTTAATGACATAACTGAAGTATATCAGTTAGCTTTTCTTATTCATTCTTAGATACAGAATATTAAATATTTTCTTTCTTCAAAACTCAATAAAATTATATGAAATTTCAACACCGTGTTGACATAATAATGTGATAATTTATTAGTTAAGGCTTGTACCGTGATAATATATTAAGGAGTTTATGAAACTTGAATTCATTTATAATAGAAAGTATTTATAGGATTAACAAGAAAAAATTATGAAACAAGAAAAAGTTAGACAATGTATTTAATACTTTAAAATTCAGTTCTTTAAATTTCTAAAAGAACTGAAAATGTTTCACATTATTAAAAATCATCTATCATATAAAGCATAAAATATGTGTCTCTCTGTAACAAGAACTCCTCCAAATCAGCGAACTGTAGTGATATGAAATTTGCACACGCGATTCTGGTGTCCGGTCTTTTCTTTCCCGGTCAGACCCACAAACACCAAAAAGAAGAGAATGGTGTTTCGGGTCATGGTAAGAAAAAGCTATGCTATGAAGGAACTTCTGTTGTCGCCATAGCAATGATAGGATGAAAACAGGGAATATCAAGGGTTGATTGACTCGTGCCAGGAGGTTCAAAGGTACGGAAGCAAAAAGAAAAGAGGAATCTAGCTGCTGGCCGAAGGATCAGACGACACGGGAGAAAATCAAAGAAAGTCGCTGCAGAGAAAAGCTATTTAACCCTCTGAGCACCCAATTATTTTGAACTTTTAGCTCGAAGTTAGAAAACTTAGCTTTTAAAGTAAATAAATTGATCTTTTTTATATTTAATTACATCTCTGAAATCTTAAGAATACTTTATTCATGATTGTTTAAAAAAATATACATAGAAATACGAGCTATCTGCTTTTGAACTGAACATGATAAACGTAAAAAGACGTTTGTGCCGCTCGGAGGGTTAATTGAGCTTCAAGAGTTATAAGTACTTAGGCTTGAAAATATTTTTAGCCCGAGTAACGCCTGGTGTATCAGCTAGTATTTTATAAAATGATTAATGCCACAGAAACAATTGTTGTAACTTATGTTGACTCAATTAAAATTGAGACATAGGTAGTTATTTTTTTATCCATTGAAAAGAATATACAAGGTGTCCCAAAAATCCTCGACTCATTTCAAAATCTAATAAAAAAAAAATTGTGATATCAGTATGCGGTTTTCACTAAATTTCATTACGCGGTATAAAGTTTCTTTGACATAAAGAATGGTTCAATTTTCTGCACATAGATAACGCTAGAGGTACAACATTAGCTCATTAGGGTTAGCTTCTAATCCGTCATTGTATGTAAGTATGACTACTCCAATGGTAAAAGAAAACTGCGTCGGTTGATAAGTTGAAACAAAGTCGATTAAAGTTCAAAGAAACTTTCGTACTACGTTTCATAAAGCTGCTCCCTGTCAAAAAAGATTTTATCATGGCAACGAAGATTTTTAGAGACTGGAAGCGTGTTGGACAAGCCAATAAGTGGTAGGCCACACACATCAGGTGATGATGCCGAAAGAATCCGCCAAATATTTATTCGCAGTCCTGCGTGGTCAACACGAAGTGCTTCACGGGAATTAGGAATTGCACTAACAACAGTACGTTAGTATTGTTTTGCAAAACAGACATTTATTAAAATTAAATTTCTGGTTTATAAACAATTTTTATGGGAAAAATTTTTATGGAGCGTAATGCAATTTAATAAAACTGCACACTGATATTACAATTATTATTTTTAATTAAATTTTGAAATGTATCAAGGACTTTTGGGACACCCTGTATATGCATACTTATTTATGCAGATAGGAGAGATAATGTATACTTTATAACCAAGATCTTGTATTTTAAGAATCGAAAAATCAACATAATTTAGAACATTACACTTAACAATGCATGAAAAAGCTGAACGTGAATAAGAGTGAATATTAGGTATAAAATGACCTATCGAATCGACCTATTTTTGAAGCTCGTTGCTTTATATTTCGTTCTGTTTAGAATGTAATCTTCTATATTCTACGTAATTTTTTACGTAATTCTGGTATGAAAAATGAGACATGTTTACAGTAGTTCTTAATAAATTTGTTTCGAACGTTCAATCTAACCGTTGTTAGTTTTCTTTTATTTTTAATAAATTGTGGTATTCAACGAACATTACTTAACTGATTTATGAGGTTTAAATATGGATAAAAAATTGTATTATTTTTTATGATAGTAAGTTTTATCATTTTGTCTTTAAAATATACCTTTGTAAGCCAAGTTTAACAAGGACTTATCGGTCAATAGTCAAATCTCTGAAATAGTTGAGTGCTGATGCTTGCTCCAGGTTTTCGATTTCGTTTCTGCGACATTTTATAATTAATCTGTTTGAAAAAAAGTCAACATATAAGCGTTCCAGGGATTCTCTATAAATCAGATACAGTATTATCAATACTTAAGATATTTATTTGGTATAGTTCCAGGTATTGTTTATTCTTTATTGAGTTCTAGTTACAGATATATAATTTCTTCCCTTTTATTCAAAATGAATATTTCAGGAATATCGGAAACCGTGCAATTGATCCCAAAATTTCCAAAGATGGTAATCTATAACTATAGCTAATTTAGAATTACAGGGAAAAAATAAACAAAAGGGGAAGAAAACTAAACAAATGTATAATTTTTATATTAAGTAAACAGAGTAATAATCATTACTAACCTCATATAAAAAATAATAAAATGATTCTGGAAGGTATATTGCTAGGAGTACCCTAACTGAATAGATCATTAATATAAATCTTGAATATGCATACGGTGCGAAAGTTAAATCTATTGATTTATGAGCTGTGTAGTATAGTGTTTTTTCTTGAAAGTCTATTTTTTGAGACAAATCTTTATTAATTATTTAATCTTTATCACTTTATAAACAGTAATACTTTTAACTATTATTGCTGTCAAGGAAATCTATCTGTATATAGTGGGGAAAATGGTTTCTTTAAAAATAATTTAAACTTCCATCTCTGTTTAGTATGATTTTCACGTTCCCATAATGTTTATTTAAGAATAGAATTGGCATATAATTCCAAATAACTTCTTTTTGGGTAGTAATTTGAAAACGTGGCACTTTTTAATGAGTAAGTGCATTTTATGACGACATTCAGAAAGAGGTCCTTGCAAAATCTTCAATTTTTTTCTATTCCTTTAGGATTCTCTGTTCCCTTCCATTTCGTTGATTGCACATTTTTCGTAATATTAGCACATTCTAATAATAGCAATGCCAAACCTTATAAACTCTAATATTATTGTTTTGTAAGCTGTATGCTGTTCATCCTGGTTTATAAAGGTGCGCACGTAAATTTTAGATGTGCTCAACGCCAATAATATGGAGAGTGATTGTGAATTCCCTAAAAAGATATGTATAATAAAATAAAAAAAGACTCGCCATAAAGAATTTGATTTCAAGTTTAAAATACTTAATGCATTCTTCGAACTTAATCAACATATTTGCATTTATAGAAAATATAAGCTAAATAAAAACCGATCTTGTTGATAATTAAAAAGAATTACGACCTTACAGATAAAATGTTTTTAGATTTTAAAAAAAATCAATATTAAGTACTTGAATACACTACTGTAGCCAAAAGGGTCTTTTAGTAAACTTAAAACACCTATTTAAACATTCACTAAGGGATCCATTTATTGTAGTGAAAATTAATAGCTTGTAATGATTGTATCATAACCCTTACGATCTTTAAAAACTAAGTTCCATAAAGATGCAGCTTGCACAATAGTGGAATTTTCATTGCCTTACTCTATCGAACCAATTTTAAGATCTGTTACATAGTCTTTTACGTCGATAGCGTTCGATATAAAGAGCGTCTTATAGCCCATACTTAATTTAAATAACCGCTGTTCTTTAAACGCGTTGCGCTCTTTATGTCAACGAAAGCCCGGAAGTTTCGTGCGATTCTTAACATAGCGATTAAAGGGAAAGTAAAGAAAGAGCTAAGTGTGTGGGGGGAGAAAACCCTACAAAAAAATCAAAATAAATAAAGAGAGAAAAACTCATTAATACCCCCAAAAGGAGGAGATCAAAGACGAAAGATAAAAAAAAAATCAGCAATCGAATAAAAGTTTGACAGTTTTTGTGAAAAATGAACAGGCACAAACCTGACAGTGTGTCGCATGACTATGTGTAAAAAAACCAAGGCTAGAAAAAAAATAGCTGCAAGGAGAGAAAATAGTGGTGGGGGAGTTAAGAGTACTAGGGGTGTGTATGCCTGCAAGAGAGATAAGCTTGCTTTTGTTCCTTTACGTGGGAGATAACGCTATATGGGAGCGCTACCTCTGCTCTCCCCTAAATTAAGGAACGGCGCTCAGAGGTATCTTTTATAATTATGAGAAATCACTTCGTTTCTCTTTAATCGGCTATCTTCCTGAAGAAGTCTGGACCCTAGGGGCCTTCTAATAGGGTTGCAACGATTTGTACTTCTGCGCCAATAAAAAAAGGGATATCTTATGCAGTCGCCAAGAAATGGAAATTTCTTTTACTAAACGTGCCTATTAAGAGTTTTGACTAGTGAAGGAATTCAAAGAAATGGCAGGAAAAAGACGCTAATGGAATGGAAAAAGAAAGTCTTCCTTTTTTTTAAATCCCACACACTTTTAAACTTGCGCGAACATAAAAATATATAGACAGAGTAAGTCGTAAAATGAAAAGAGTTTGTTAAAAATGTATAATTCATGTACTGATTAACAAAATTTCTGTATAATATCATGAATGACAATCAAAATAAGCTCAACCACTGTTTTATTCAATGCTTCCGTGCTTATAAACAATTTTTTAAATCAGCATTAAGAAACTTAATAAAGCTTCTCAGGCAGCAGTATACCGAGGTGTGAATAATACGAAAAGGCCTAACTATAAATCGGTGGAATGGGAGTAAGTGCACAGAAAGGTACCATTAGGCTAAGCTCATATGTGACTGCAGCTGGGCCACTTGTTGTAGATGATAACTGGACACTGCTTATGTTTTCAAAATTAGACAATGATTCACATTCTCTCAGAATTCAGAAGAAAAAAAATATTCACTTGCGATTTTCTCGAAATCACTGGTTTGTTGAAATGAGCTACCGATTTGCAGCATTCATACCACGGTATGATTTGTAATTATAATAATTTAAAACTGATGATCTAAAAAATATAGTTTTCCTCATACTTTGAGATGAAATGCTCATTTTGAAATCTTGTAGTGTTTTAACAGTCGTGAATCTTGCCACATACCTAAATGGTATACACGTTGAATAACAAAATATTGTTTCTTTTAAAATTCACAAAAAGCTATAAAAATGATTAGGTGATGACTAAAGCCACAAAGAAAATTAAAATGTTGGCTTTTTGTTAGTAGGAAATAACTATATGCTTTCTAAGGCTAATTAATCATTAACATAAATCGAAATGTGCAAAAAATGACTCGTTTACCTGTATATTTTATCTTATTTACAAACATTGGTTCAAATATTATAATTTTATCTTGTAGTTATTTTATGTGCGAATATTGTATAATCATTTTTTAAAATTTCTTCATCCCAAACAGTATTCGGGCTTCGTTCTTTTTTAACATTAATCAAACACATAATCTGTTTATGCGTCGGCGTAATTATGATCTACCATAAGGCACCCAAATTGGATGATGCAGAAATCCTATCCACGTTCATTGAATCTTTGAATGAGTCGCATTCTTGAGCTAAAACGGTGCGATAGGAATTTTGAAATCTTTCATTGATTAAATTTTTCGACCCAAACTATTACCCCTATTATATCATGAATTGTTAGCGCTATTTCAATTTTTTAATGCAATACAAGACGATTTATTTTACAAACGGATGTTTTCCCAGTTGCGCGCGATATAGAGCAGTTAAAAATTTCTGCAGCCTAAGGGTTTAAACAAATTCCCAACAGTTTTCAAGTGTGTCGATTTCAGATAGATAAAAAGAATTGTCTTACCTTCCTTCAAAATAGAAGCATTCATGACATTCTATTTTCACCCCTATATATATATATATATATATATATAAGAGCTCCTTAATGACATGCGCTTGTGCGATATGCATTTTCATAACATTTTACGGATTCCAGCAGTTAGAATTTGATTCAGAAATTAAAAAATGTGTGCTGAAAACGTGTTTCCTCAAGAAAATTTTTATTTCGTATTTTTCATTACCTATCAAGAATGCCAAGTCGATATGACAATTTATCATCTACAAATTGTACAATTGTACTTTATTCTATTATCGCATTATTGGCGCTTGCATAAATTTCACTAAACACTCATTATTTTAATGTGAAATGAATGAATGTGATATTAAAATTCCACTTCTCTGGAGTAGGGAAAGACCTGCGATTATATTTTAGAAAGGTTGCTGTCTGGCTAAGTCAAGAAAATGGTTAATATTTAAGATGTAGTTGCTGAAAACAAGTATCTGATAGCTAATTAGGACACACGTGTTCTTTCTTCTCCTTGAAATGAAACGGCGCTAACCAGTCTTTTGATGGGACACTAAGCAAGGAAAATTTATTTTCTTTTTCATTTTAAGTTAATTTATTGATAGCCTTGCATGCCAGAAGTAACCAGGATTAGATATTCATTAAATTACTTCCAGAGACTTCAATGAATAAATCGATTACTGTATACTCAACAGCCTAGCACCAATATTTATAAAAAAGCAAGAAAGAATGCGGAACAAATACTGCCAGCGTAACTAATTGTACAACTAAGGTAAATTAAACAAACTGATGCCTAAAAAGGCCATCGAAGATTTAGATTTTCATTTAAATTCATTTTATTCTTTACATTCAAGATGTTTGATACCTTTATAAATAGAAAGTAAGGGGGAAAAAGGAAAATACTTTCATTGAAATAAATTATCCTCCGTTTTCCCAGATATTATACACGTTATTTAAAAGAATGGACAATGATACAATAACTCGAAAAAGTAAAAATACTGCGTTTACACTTTTAGTTTAAGCCATTCTCAGAAAATTTAATATTCAAACATATATAAAAATATCTCGAGACAAAAAAATTAATATTTTGCTCTTCTGTTTGTAAATACAAACCTTAGGCGAACAGCAAATAACAATGGTATTTTAACCTGTGTGTTTTAATTGACTTCTGTATTTTGAATGACATTGTAAGATTTCAATAAAAACCTTTTTTCCCTAAAATAAGGGATTAAGGACTTAAGAAACGCTTTACAAATTAAACTTCAGAACTCTAAAAATCACAGTATACATATTATGATGTATGTATTACGGTGTATTATTTAATTCAATACACTCAACCATAATTCAAAACTACTTAGAGGAGCATGTTATCACATATCTCTGTACTTTCGACAAATTATTTAAAAAGACTTGAATCAAACTCGCACGCAAGATAATTTGAAACTTACTCTACGTTATTCATTTGTAAGAGTCAAAAAATTGTTTCATGCTGGATATTATACTGCATTGTTACTCATTACATATATATTACCCCAGTTAGTAGCAAATAAATTGAAAACGCTCTGTAAAACTACAAGGATGTACCAGTTGCTTTAAAAATATTTGTCTATGAATTTTTATATCTGTAAACGTTTCTGAGTTTGATCCTATTAAAAAAACTTAGTTTTTATTATTTTTTTAACATAAACTGCCATTTACAAATTTAAGTAGCTGAAGAATTGAATTAAATGCATCAGAATTGTCATCTGTTCCGTTTCCTAAGAACTTAATTTTTATTGTAGATGCTTTCAAGTAAAAGTGACGCGTTCACTAAAAGAAAAATGACCACTTTTATCTAGAAAAACATGGCAAGTTTAAAGGTGGTGGTTAAAAAACTTCCGATTCTAATTAATATGCAATGAAAGAAGTTCATTAAATTAGGAAATCATGATTTCAAATTTATGCATAGTGTCCATCTTCAGCCAAGAGAACGAGACAAAAAATAAACAATATCATTATCAATCAAAAACGAGTTTAGTTTTTCATTGAAAAAAAACGGGAGAGAGAGACAAGAATTATTTTTAAAGGGATGTTTCCGTAATTGCAATCGAAGTGTAAGCGATTTGGCGATATTCAGCCAGAAAATGGCAGTCCTGTAATCGAAAGTTCCTATTTAATGCTCTTTGCCGAGATCTACCTTTCAGCACCAAAGCAGCCCGTTATCTTTGCACTCCCACTTCGATACATTTTTTAACCCCTTTTCATTCATTTCTTCTGCTTTCGTGTCATCATTGTTCTTACTTTCACTGACCCATAGCAAATCTAATTAATGGACCTACGCTATTTTGCAAATTACTGTTCAGGGAAACCTAGCAACTAAGAGCTCCCCCCCCTTTCGTTTCAACCCAGCCTCTTCGATTCATTTTTTCACCCTGCCTTTGCTTTATTTCTTTCGACTCCTTTTTTTCAGCTCTTAAGACTCCCTTTTCACTCCCAGAGAGCGATAAAACTGATGAATTTAGATTCTAAGAATCATCTTTTACAAGATTCTTTCGCAGGTTTTGTCCTCGATTATAAATTTTTGGCCTTAGGAGTGGCGAGAATTGATGTCCTCTAAACGCCATCTTTGACTGGTGTTTAAATTTTGCTTGATCCTTCAAAAGCTGCATTTTTACAAAATATCCAACAATATTTCATCACCGAGTCTATTAGATAAAAGAAAACGCTTCAGAATCAGGGTTTTTTCAATGAGCTATTTTGTTCTCTGAAATTCCAATGCTATACGTTTTTGATAAACATTCATTTGTTAAGTAAAATTTCTAAATTCTAAGTAAATAGAATTGGGAAAAATACTTTGATTGTTGTGGTAGTTCTAATTCCATTCGGTCTAGCAGATTTAGCCAAGTATGAGACAAGGACTCATAATAAAGAATAAGTGTAGCGACTTGTGTTGTTCAAAGCAACCTTGGAACATTTAGATAGCCCCTAAAGTAAAAGTCTGACTTGTCTTCAAAACATGGAATAGGCTATCTTCCTGGAAGACTTTCGGGAGAAATTGGACCTGATTTCTGTTTCGCTTGGAGGAAAACCATGAAAATCTCCAGCAGCCGACCAGATCGCAGCGAGTATTTCGTTGCTTAGGAGCACATGTGTCTACCAGTTTTTGAATAATGCTGGATAACAGCACAGTCAGAGATTAGAGCCCATAATCTTCTTCCTCTGATTCATGTTCCTCAGACATTCAATTCCTTAACCAACTAGAGCACTAATAGACTATTTTATTGTTACTCGCAAAACAATTTAATACTTTTGAATAAATACTCAAGGACACGTGAGAAAAATTACAAATGAAAAATTGTTTTATTATAAAAATAATGACATATTTTGTCTGAGTTGGTTGAATGTTTTGCTTCGCAATGAATGTCCCACTTTAATTGTAATTTATTCTTGCATTTTTGCCATTTGTTTGACCATAAGAACACTATTCATATGGTTACAAGAAAATAGGAATGTTCTGCATATCTCCTCCATTTTTCCAAGGTGTGTAGAATTAAATCATCTACATAAATACTTAACTTAAACACAGTAAAACAGCTAAAATATTCAACACCTTTGACATGAAAAACTATTTAAGTCTCTCTCTCTTTTTTTTTTTAGCAAGAAAGTCGGCGCCCTTTTCTTTCCTCTTCCCCCCCCCCCTTGTGTGTCCTTATGAGAAAATTAATTTAAAAAGCAAGGCTTTCTAAACTTCTTCACTCGCTTTGCTTTTTCAAGCGAAGAACATTTAGCGATCCTATTTCATTTGAGATCTTCCCTCGCACCCTAAAATTGTGGAATGTTAAATGTTAAAATAAAGCATTAATTAATAGTAAATGAAAAATGTTCAATTGAAAATGATTATTTAGGAAATTTTATTAAAATGTCTGATATTGGGATGATTTTTTGAATAATCTTTGTTAACAAATCTTCAAGAATCCAAAAATAAATGAATAAATAAAATAAAAGGCTGGAACTGCGAAATTATTCGCGACACCAGAATTGATCCACGTGACCCCCTCTTGGAATTGGGACACACAGTTTTAAAATTCTGATGTAAAACATTTATTTCATATTTGTTTGGCGATATCGATTTTTGTAAATAATATATGTAAATAATCGATATAAAATACATTTCTGCTATAATTTATTTACTTGTTTTACAAGCGATATATTTTTTTATTTTTCTGGATTTCAAAACTACAGTGAGATTTTGGAAATTGGATTAAAGATCTCATTAAACACTATAAAATTGTGTTACAATATTCTCTCTTTTAAACAGTGCTTTTTGTTAATATTGATCGTTGCAATTCTATTGAAAGCAGTAAATGTTAAGTTCAAAGAACTTGAGAACATTCAGGGCATTGATATAGAATGTTTCTAAGAATACACTTTATGATAATTGAATAAAAAATAAAAGATTTTCAAGATAACGGAGATTTGGTGCTTTACTTTTTCTTATGATATAGTTCATTCCTTTTGCTTTCTTCTTCCCATTTATAAAATATATGAACTATATTTTTTCAATTTAGCGATAGATTTAAATTTTTTATTTTTTGTACATCTTTATAAAAGCTTACTAGCCTATCATTTAAACTTATTTTTAATTTGCACCAAATTCATTTCAAAATGAATTCCTTTCGTGTCAGAAAATAGACGAGGTGGAAATTTCCTGAGTATTTAAAATTTAAAGAAGTTATAACTGAATTATGTATCTCTAATGTTATAGTTATAGACTTACTAAACCATTCAGATAACTCAAAATTATCCAAAGCTTTAAAAGATTATCCTATTAAAATAATTATTTACAATGATCCTATTAAATCTTGAAACACCTGAAATTTGCTTCCGCTTCCGGTAGTTCAAGTTTAAATATAAGCGAATTCCCAACCTCTCGTATTCTTACATCTTAAACAGTTTTATTTGGTTTTCTTTATTCTTTAAGTTCCATATGTGGAATATTATTTATTCGACTTTTGTGAACTTGTATCAAGTCGTCTTTGGATAAAAATGATGATTTTGGCGGGGTAAGGTACATGAATTGCTTGCTTTAAGCGTGACGTTTTATATAAACCCAAAAGGGAGTAATTAACTTTATTAAATCCTCAGTTTAAAGCGCAGATAAAAGCAATTAAGGAACCACTTTCTTACATTTGGAACTAAATTATCTAGTTTGATTTATGACAGAATAATAAAACTTTACCCTTTATTACAAAATCGAAAAAATATAGCTCTTTTTAGAATTCGCGGAAATAGTATTCCTTTATCCTCTTTCAGGGTCCTGACCTCTTTATTCCTTGAGTGACCTTGTCCAGGGATGGATATTTTGGTATTGTATTGACATTTTACTCAGAATCTTTTGGAATCGATTCTTTAAGTATGAAATACAGGGCTTTCTCAGTGTTTTTTGCCATAGTGTGTTTAGCACCCTAGGTTGAAATTTTATTCTGAGTCTCTGAAGAATGAGCTTTGAGTTGCTGATGAAGCAAAAATTGTTTCATACGTGAAAATTATCTTATTACATATTAGTTGACCGAGAGATGCAATTCCATCAGACTGTTTAATCGTAATTCCTCTTCGGAACTTAGAGACTTTTTGGTATGGTACCTTCAAAGAACATTGTTTTTTCCAGTTGGGGGATTTAAAATAAAATAAGTTATATTCTTAAGATTCCTTCAAAAAGACTTTACTGAAAATATTTAATCAATCATAAAGAACAGAAAGTTACCCTTTACAGCTATGTTTAATGCATTCTTCTAACCCATGTAAGAAAGCCTACGTTTGACGTTAATGTTCAAAAATTTATTCAAATCGTTTAATGCAAAATTTTTTATCTGTGTCATTTTGGTAAAAATACGTAACTCTATAATAATGAAAATTTGCTTTGATTGTCCAGCCGAAAAACCTTCCATGAATATTTTTGCGACATTATTACTCTTTTAATCGAGAATTATCAAATCCATAGTAAATAATACAAGAAAACATATGTATGAAAATTATCTGTAAAACAAATATAAATTGAAGAAAAGTTAATTTCTGTGTTGTTGCGTAGTTAAATTTAGACTTACATGAGAATAACATTACTTTGTAAATGGAATTATTTATACGTTCTTATCCTGCATTTTGGAACTTTCAACCCTTTTTTCATTCCAGAAACATCCATTGAAGAATGTTGAGTAATCTCTTATTTCATTTTTCTTTTCATGAAACCATCAGCACACAGACTTTGGATAAAATCAGATTTGCTTGGATTTGACAGAAAAGTAATTGTACCCTTCGTGTTTGATAGAATTCACATTACTTCCTGAAGATACTGAGAAGAATTCTCTTCAACATTGCTGTTCTGGAATTAAGAATCAGACAAGTACTCACTCTGACATAAATTTTAATTTATCAGACAACAATAAATTAAAGAAAATAATAAATTAAACAAAAATTCAGTAAACAATAAATTCTTGGTTTCCAAACACAAGATAATCGAGTTTCAATAACATTTATTTTATGACTACTGTTTCTCCCTGCTTTTTGATAATTTATATTGTCACGGAATATGTTCAAAAATATTAATAAATTCAAAAACGGAACACGAGATTGTATAAAATCACGATAGTTTAAGATGCGAACATTTTCTACAGTGTGGTTTAACTTATATTTGCATGCATAGAGTAAGAAATGTTTTTAAGTTTTGCCTACAGTTTTTCTTGGCTTCGCTAACAAAGCATATTTCAAAAATTCTCTACTTTTTTTCAGCTGAATTTGCCTGAAAGGAAAATTTTTAAATTTTTTGTGAATCCATTTCCATTTAAACTTTTAACTCAAATTTCGTATTGAAAATTCATTGGCGTGGTGGCACTGGCAATTGTAAAAGTTGCAGTTAACTAACTTTGGAACATCAGTTCCCTCAATAGGATAAGTCATTGTGAAAAGTTTAATTTTTATCGCATCAAAATCGTAGCCCTGAATATAATGCCCTCTCTTATTTTGAAAGCAAAATTATCTACGGTATTCCAACAATCTCTTTAAAAGCCATGAAGTGAAAAATATTTCACTGATTTGATGGAGAAAATTTGTCTAATGTTCTCGAGATTTTTATTCACTCCTCCAATAAGCAGTTTTTTGTTTCTAATGTGATATATGTACATTAAACGTTCCAAATTGACACCATACAGCAAACCTTTAACTATAATGTCCGGTTTTGAATATTGTTCTAAACAAAATTCGCAAATTCAACGGACTTTATTTTTTTATTGTTCTTTTGCCTCGATTAGTCCATTAAATTGAGCATTTTACTCTACTAATATAATAAAATTTAGGTTTCTTAGATCAGCTTTCCGTGACTAAAATAGAATTTAACGCCGCATCGAGACATACGTAGTAGTATTACGGAGTTTTCGAGAGGTTTTTTGAGTGAATGACTTTAAATTGTCAGAATTCTCAAGGGATCTCTTAAAAAATGTGCTGATTATGCCAGATAAATATGTAAAATGCATTCATTAAAATAATTATATATTTGAAATAATAATTAGTTAAAAAACACTTTTTCATTTGAATTTCATTATTAATGCAAAAGCGCTTTTTATCCAGATCTTTTCCGGAAGCGAACCATTTCAAACTTATTAATCTGTTGCAAAAATCGTTCATCTTAAGAGTCGACACGAACCCTGATTGTAAACATCAGGCTCGGAGAGTTTCAGTTGGGCATTTTTAAACCATTAAGTCAGGCTGAGCTCTCACATTATTTTAGTTTTTGTTTCATGAAACAAAAATTCAAAAAGTGCCGCAACTCAGAAAAAGGATAATAAATAAAAGAAAAAAACAGCTTTTCCGCTCCCTTGCAGTAAATTACGGAGTACAAATGAGGCAGTTAATTTTGAACTCAAGGAGTTCTCAAGAACAGCTTAGAGCTGAGAGTCCCGCCTGAAATATTACTAGGAATTATTCGTAGGTACTGACCCTTATAATTGTACATTCAAGTCATTTGTTTAACACTAATCCTCATAGCTAAAATACTTGGCTGGCTGCCTGCTTTGCGGTATGGGGGAAGGGAACCCCCTTCTCAACTTTACTGAACTCCAATGAACAGCACATTAAGCAGGGTAATGGTGTGACATAATGGAAAGATTATTTCTATCACATTCATCTCTTGATTGTTTTCCTATACCCAACTTTTCTTGCTTGTTTTCTTTATCTTATTTGTGTAGAAAGTTGTTTTAAGAAACAAAGAACGCATTCTTTTGTTTGGGTTTTGCCTTCTAAATTCTGCGGAGCACATTTTTTTTATCCGCCCTTTAAAAATAAATTAAGAGGAGTGTGAAGAATTCCGCACGCTTTAATAAAGTTAATATATTGCGTAGAATGGCTCTATTTTATCATCGCAATTTCCTTCATTAATTCAAAAATACTTTAGGAAGTAGATTTTGTAAAGGTGCGCTCTGGGAAGATTTTAATCAAGGTATTGTAATAAAGAACAATTCACAGGCATCTCTAATGCATCTGTGTTAGTGAGCATTTTTTAGATTTTTCCTTTTTTTCTCACAGTTACTTGCTGTAATTTACTTGCAGAACTGCATGCAATAATAATATTTCGTGCAAATATTATTCAACTACTGTCCCATTTATTTAAGTACCATTATAGTAAAAATGTGAAGCATATTATTTTTATACCTTTGGTGAATTCACTGAAATTCCGTTTCACGTTTAAACCTTGAAATCAATCCTACGCTATTTAAAATTGTCTTAAGTCTGCATCACTAAGCTGGCATTATATTTTGTTGGTCTTCTGCTTTGGCTAACATTTCTTTTTATTTATAAAATTAATGTATGTTATATAAAATTAGAAATAATTTTATAAAATTTGATCAAGAAAAAAAATCTACGGCGCGGACCCGAACTTTGCCTTTCTTATGTTTTATTTAGCGTAGCTTATGATGGCGCCATTTGTTGACAGTATATAGAACTACATTTCGCGTATGCGCAGTGAAACTTTTACTACAAATGCTCATATTTACCGTAATATTAAAATTTTTGAATTCAAATTTGAATACAATGTTTCTTTTACGTATTCTGTAAGTTTCGTACAATTCGAAAGAAAACTCTGCATGTTATAATGAAAAAACATGCGGAGTTAGAAATTTTATACCTATTTTTACTTAAATTCTGATAAATATTTTTATTTTCTCACTTTGATTCCTAGTAATACTCCTCAAGCTCTTTAAAATGACACCAGAATCAACCTCCTAGCTAAACGCGTTTCCACGCTACACATCTATAATCTTTATATAAAGCTAATTCATAACAATCACGCGCATGCGCCTACACTGGTACAATGACGTCACAGGCAAAACAAATATTATGCAACAAACCTACAGGTATGATCTATCCGTTGTGGGATCAACCATTCTTTTCGAATTATTAGTCTCGTAGTTATTAACGATTCAAATCTGACGGTATTTTGTCATACAAGACAGTTCGACCGACTGTAACGAGCGGAAAGACGTTCTCACGTCATAATCGTAAAGAACGCTGAGTTGGGCGCATCCTATATCAACCACTTGCCCCTTTTCCGGCTTGCATGTATTCCTGATGATCTTATTTGGACGCTTTCACAAATAATGTTTTATATTTTTGCTGTATATATTAATAAAGCATATAAAAAGACGTTATGCAATGCTTTAATTCTAGTCTTCATAAATAAACTTCATATTAAAAACAAATTTAAATAACCAAATGAAAACAGTCTAAATAAAGTTTTTATGTCAACAGTTTAATTCTAATTTAGAACTTTCGGTTTCTTGTTCTCTTCAGTTTGTTTTCCACCTCCTCTCCTTTATCATTAACGATTACAATAAAGTCATTTTGATTTTCCGTAGATTTTATCGCGCAAGAAAGTCCCTAAAAATTTCGTGAGCTTTCCATGATCTTTAAGTCTGAATTTTTTATAATTTGATGCCATCTCATATTTCAAATAACAGCAGCCAAATTAAGACACCAAACAAGCTAAATAAAATTAAGATAAATATGTACATAATTCCATACAGACAACCCAAGTACTGGAATGAGGCTCCAGTACTTGGTGAATAATTCAATTTGTCAAAATCTCTTATATTTGACAATGCGCGCTTTCCATATCAAGGAATGGAACAAAGGCACCACCAGTAAGAACAACCTCACTGTTTGTTTTGTATTGAAACGAGTCAACTCTGAGCTGAGAGACTAAGCAGTTACCATGTATTCAAACCTCAGAAGCTAAGACTTTGTTTATGATTAATTGATGATGTAAATATTTACCTCTTTTAAGTGTTCTTATTTTCTGCGAATGTCTAATGTTATTATATTGAATTATTCTGAAACAGCTAACTGGTGTCATAGATTTAAATTTTTATGTAACGAAAGGCAGGGTAGCAATATTATCACATGCGTATGAAAACAAATTTCTGCAACACTTTCCAATCGTTATTTAACAAGCAACTTCTACTAAAAAAATTCGAAAATGTAAATATTTATTTTGAACTCTGAAAAATTGTCTTTGAAGTTTTTGTGTAAATAAAATAACATTTTTCTATCTATCCTTTTTGAGTCAATTATTTTCATATAAATTTGTTTTATTTTATACCAGGAAAAGCAGAACACAGAAATTACTCGATGATTGCTATTCATGAGGCTATTTAAATAAATTTGTAAAATTTTTATCATTTATCATAACTTCATTACACACAATTGTTCTGGATAGGCTGTGGGGACTGTCAACATGTACAGATCAACATATAATCATGTACTGATGCATTTAAATTAATGCATTTAAGTTTTATTTTTTCCATTTCATTCTGAAGAGAAATTTTACCTTATAAAAAATATATAGTTTTTGGTTGGTACTGATTGGTCAAAGTCTGCTTTTTGTCCCTCAAAGATTTATTTGATTGATTTTAATGAATAAAACGTTTACTTTGTTTCTGGTGACTAGTTAGTTTTGTTTCAATAATTCGTCTTGTCTATTAGCAATAGAATGCGTTCAAACATGCTAAATTAACTGACAATATTAAGAATATTTATTCATAATACTTTCACCAAACGTTTGAATCCTATTACCTCATTATTTTTAATCAAAAATTCAATCGGAATAAATTATTTTTATCGTAATTCTCGTAGTCATTGTTCAATAAAATTATGTTATTAAAAAGGAAGAATCTCCTTTCATAACATTCTGAATTAAGTAAATATAAAGAAATAATCTCATTTCATAGTATTTATTTGAAAATCTTGTAGTAACAATTTTTAGAAACTTTAGATATTTTAGTTACCAAAGGAGTAGCAAAGCAAATTAATTTTTTATAGGAATATAGAGGCGGTAATATCATGTATACTCGCTAGCGATAAAAATAATGTCCAATTGTAGTAGTGTAATGTCAAACTGTAGTGTAATGTCCAAAAGTAATTTCCAACTGCAGGACGTAGACGTGATTTATTAAGCTGGTTTATTAAGAAGTGTGTGCATAATATTACATAAGGTGCTAAAAACACACGAGTAACCGACTGCATAGAGTGTTAATTGTATAAGATTCATCTTCGTATAAGCTTACGTGCAAACGCTCAAACAGGTCATGGTGAGGCACAGGTCTGTATGAAATTCCTTTGAAAGATACAAACCGATCACTATTCTCCCTACATTGAATGCTTGACTACCATTGAAGCATTGATGTCCAACAATGGACCACTTTTTCTAATTCACTTTAGACCAAACAACGCCTGTAACACTCATACAGGACGTTACCACCTATATATTTCTTTATACAACTTATTTTCTTTTTGGCATGCCTGGCCTTTTCTTGAAGTTTATCGGAACTTTTTCGAATCATCCTATATATGTGAAAGTTGAAATGAGCGAAAATATCAGCTTTTCTTGGTCTCAGAGTGAAAGATAAGGACAGTGAAAGAAAAAAGATGGTGCAACTCGAAAACATACTTTGGTCTCTATGCTAAATGTTACTTTGTATAACATTGTGAAAGAAAGTATTCTTCGGCTGATGTATTTTCCTTTTCTTAAATCATTTAATAACAGGATTTTCCCAGAAATAAATAATTCGAATTAAAATAAATAAGAAAATTTAATAATATTGTGATTTGCATTTACACCGATAGGGTATTATTTAACCGTAAATCTTATCAAGTCTCGGTTCCTTCTTGTTAGATTAATACTATTATATAATTATGTATTCCCAAACTCTTGATGAGAAGTTATTTAAAAGTTGATACTCTGAAATGACAATTGTTGGGTTATTTTTTTTAACGAAATTGCAATAGAATTTTACGTATCATGTTACTTTGTACGAAACTTCAAACAGAGTGATAAACAGCAATAAAAACAGTGGGTTTTACTGGTTCTGCATTGATAGTTTTTAACCCCCCCCCCCGGCAAAGCCTTTGTAAAGAAAAAGGACCAAGCTTCTTTTATTCTACCAATATTCTAGCATTCAGTTAAAACTCATTAACAAGGTGCCCAATCTCTTGCCCCCAAAGAAGAGGAAAAAGGTACCTGTTGTTTAAAGCAGAGAGAGAAAAATTGCAATGAATTAATATCTTTCTCGTAATTTAAATACAGACCCTCCGATATATCACCAATGAGTGCTAAATTATTCACCTAGTTGGTACCAAAAGCTTATCTCTTTTCTTAACCTCAATAAGTAGGGACGAGAGGGGGAGAGAAGTGAAGAGAGGGGTTGCAGAGAGAGGAGGGGAAAAAAACTTTAATCGAGACGTTTCCTTTGATAATAACGAAGTTTTTGAAAGTATTGACTTTCATTTTTTTTCCCGTCTCCAAAAATATATAAGACAGCGGTGTTCCATTATTGATCTAAGGCCTTAGTAAGTTTAATGTCGTTACAAAATGTTTGCCACTCCATTCTTAATTAAAAACGTTTTCTTATTTTCGTTTTTTTTCACACACTAGGTTATTTTCTTCTTTCCTCAGTCTTTCCTTCCTCGCTTTTTTCCATGGTTTATCATTTTTTCATTTTCTTATTATAATCAGAAAAGGAAAAATGTTTATCGCTTTTTTTTTAATCCCTGGACTTAGTGGATTTTCTTTATTAAATTGAGGATGAGCCTGCTTTCCTTTTGTTGTTGATTGTTTTCTTTTTCTTATTTTTTCCTTTCTCTTTTTTCTAGAGCGTGGAGGAGGTTTCAACAGATAATTTAATTATAAAAGTTTTCAGTTTTAACCCCGACTCAGTGTATCCTGTGATTACTTCAAAAATTCTTGAACTTTAGAATAAATAAGTACAACGCAACATTGAAAAGACGCATTTTGTTTTATTGAAAGGAAATCAATATATTTCTTTATTCTCTTATACCAGGGGTATCATGGTTGAATGTTTTATTTCCGCCGTCTGACACAGCAAATTATTTCATTCTTTTTTTCCATCATAGTTTATGAAAGCAAATTTAATCTTATTAAAAAACTAAGAAAACTTAGTTTTAAATTTAAATGAATTGTTTAGCCAAATAAATAAACACTCTCTTATCATAGAATACCTCGTTATTTACTTTCCTCTTCAACTATTTATTATTTTGTTCTCGAAGGGTTATTAACGCTTTACTTTTTAAGTTCATCATTTAAATAAAGGTCAACTTTTGATATTCTGAAGTTATACAAATGTCGATTTTTAACAATTTGATACAAATGTTTAACAGTGCATATAATCAAATCTTGTAACACCCCTAAAATTTCAAATTTGAAGATTTAGAGCAATTTTGTGTTTTCTGTTTCAACAAAAACTGTTAGTGGGTTACTTTCAATATATTTTCCACGTATTAATGGAAATGTTTTGAGGTAAAAATTTTAATTTATTTCTCTTAGCGGAGGGATAATGCTTGCAAGACGCATAAAAGAATGACTGAATACAAAAATATCTATCATTATGACTTTACGTTATGTTTCATTCGCAAAGTTATAAGAATAACGATGAATGAAACTACCTCAAATATTAGCACGACATATTTTACAAACCCAAAACAATATCAATGTTGATTTAACTTTATAAATACACAGTAAAAGACATATAAGTAAAATAGGACTTGGACAGTCCATGGCTTCCCATTTTCCTTAAAAGTAACAGAGTCTTATTATTGGAAATTATTTAATCAACCATTCAATTATTTCGGATTTTTCAAACACAAAATTCTCCAGATAATTTGTAGTTGCTTAACAACATTTTAAACAGGGACAAAATCATGAGCTCTTGGGACAAAAATTCAGCACATGGACATTTCAGTCGTATAAAATTCGTCCCTAAAATATATGCAGCAGGAAAATAAGCATAAAGCAACAACATAAATTTGGTAAATGTTTTAAATCAGTGCTTCTTAACTTTACCCAAAGGAGATCTCGTTCTCGTCAGAAAAATGTTGCTTCGGCGTCGAAATTTGAAAATAAGCAAGAAAATAACTTTAATTAATGATAACTGTAAAAAAATGCAATTAAAAACATTTATTTACGAATTTTTAATGAAATCTTTTAGGCCGATTTGATTTTCTCAACCATTTTTGCTTATAAATATTGAAGAACAGAAGACTCTAGTTGAGTTTTGGATACCTCAATATTTTTTACGCGACTCGCCATGTGCGACGACCCACAATTTACAAATCTCTGTTTTATACCTTAACACATCTTCAGCAAAATATCCAATTCTTTGTGTTTTACGGTGTTTCATCTCCTTTTCATACCACTCCACTTCGATTCCATATTATAGATAATAAATTAATTCTTCGTACTTGCTTCCCTTTGAGTAATTTGACACCCTTGACCATGTTTATTTACATTTTCTAAATTCCATTAGCCTTGAACAAGATATTTAAATAAAATTGAGATAAGAAATTTCGAATAGAGATGTTTCTTTTTATTAAAACCCCAATACTTACGCAGTAATTCCATTTTGATGCTCGTCAATAGAGCCTGTATGTCATAGGCTCTGATAAATCCTTCCCGTTGATTTTGAAGCTTAGGAATAATTAATTAGTCTAGTCGCAGTATTGTCTCATGCTATGCAGGCTCGTCGTGCCCTTTTAAAATGTAAGAAGTATGTTTCCAATCACTGCAGCCATTGATTAATAGTGTATTTGAATTACGTAATAATATAAGATAATCTAAAATTTGAAAATTTTGTAAGGATATTAAGTATTATTTTCTTTTCTCAATACACTATTCGTTCTCCTGAAATAGAATTAAGCCGTTATTCTTAGTGTTCCTGTAGTTATTTTCCCCATATTTATATAGAGCTTTAAATTTTTAATATTGCCTTTCTTTTTTTCACGAAGATCAAATTGTGAAACTCAATCTGTCTATAGTTCATAAAACTCAAACTAAATAATAAACTACTCTAATGGACTGTAGCTTTATTTACTAACTATTGATGGATTCTCCCTCGCAGTACATAACTAGTTCAGAATTACTATTGAAACTACGTTATGTTACTACAAAAAATGAGACGAAGCACGAAAAACAGAACCAAAACTGAAAAGACAAACTGAAACATAAAAGGTGAAATTAAATTTATTATATTTTTCTTTCCCATGGATCAGAGATGAGATGTTAATTATCCAACTGATTGCGAGTTGAAATATTAATCCCGTTATCAAAAATCATTCAAGACATGTTTAGTCAGTAATCAGTATTTTTGATATTTGGCTTTGTTTTGTTATCATAAACTGCGTCAGGTTGACTCTTAGTATTTCTGGCTATCTGTGAGCTCATACACGTTAAATTACTTTAAATATAAACTCAAAATGCTTCTTTCAGAATTAATTCATTTGGAAGCGTCTCTTCTTTTGGAGAAATATTCAACGTCAACTACTGATTTTATATATGAGTTTCGGGTCGTTTTGCTCATGATGTATTTTCAATAGAAATAAACTTTTATTCCTTAATTAGCTTTGCACCGCTCAAAACAAATGTTATTCTGCTCATATGTTCCTAAATAAACGCGGACACGATTATGATTTAAATTGTTTTGGTAGAGGTTTATTCTATTTTGTTTCCTATTGTATCATCACTTATAGTGGTCTTCAAATATAGCGAAAGATAACAATAGAACGCATACACATAAATTGACATAATGCTGTAACGAATTTTCACTTACCCAAGTTATTTTCTTGGAAAAAAAACTAAGAGTAAATATGTTATTTGCATTATGAAGAAGTAAGAAATTGTAAAGAAGTTGTAATTTTTGTATCATCGTATTTCCAGCATTTTACATCGACATCATTTGAAAGGCTCTCAAAAATAAAAATGTCATCTTTAATGTCTTAAAGAGGTTAAATTGATTTTTCATTTGTTGCATCAGTCAATATAAGAATTTAATCGATACACTGAGCTCTACATTTAAAAGCGATATGTTTTTCGTTCTGCGATTCTCCATAAAGGTGACAAAGATTAAAGATGAAAATCTTGCTTTTTCATGTTTAAGTCATTTTACCGAGAGGAAGAAAGTAAACTGTTTCTAAATAAAAGTTTTAGCGTGTGTTTGCTTTTAAAAGTAACTCCCTGAAAAAACCTCTGCCTACTCTTTGCGACTGAAGAGTTATTAAATTTATCTGATGTGTCGGAAAATGGATCCTGTTCTTCTGTTGGCTGCAGTTTTATAAGAAACTGTTTTATTATTGGAGATAAAAATACTATCATAAAATGTGTATTGAGAGAATAATGAGAAAATTTACGTATAGGACCCTATCTTGCATTCGCGTAAAAATTCGATATGGGGCAAAACCTGGAATTACCATTTTCCCAATAGTTTTTCAACCTAATAATTAACAGAACATTGTAACAATGAATGAAAAAAGCGTTCAATTAATCGTTCCCAGATTTAGATTCAGATTTTCTCATTTATCTGTTTCGTAATCGTATTATTATTTTTTTGTCGTTATCTATTCTGGCGCGTAATGGCAGCTGCTATTAGATTCTAGAATCTCTTTGTTTTTGTGATTAAGATTTTCTTTCTTTTCTCACTCTCTATGGAAAATATGTATTGTTTCAAAAATACCTTAATATTTTTAAAATTTTTCCGTTTTAAATACATTTATATCGTTTTCATAATATTTTTAATGTATTTCGAAATCAATACTTTTAAATATAATATATTTTGAAGACAGATAAGATACATGGGAAGTAAATATATATCACTAGCTGATAACCCGGCGTTGTTCAGGATCCAATAAATTTTATCACTAATTTACTTCAACAAACGTAAATATCCTTTCAAATCTAGTCTTTTTATTACCTTATAACAGTATGGTTTGAAAGAAAACGCGAGAAGTTTAGAAAAGCAACATATATTTTAATTTTTTAAGCATTATCCGTATATGTAGAGAATTAACCCCGCTTTGCCGATTATTTTCAGATGTCTAATAACTAATTGAACGGTATTTGTCTCAAACTCGAATTGTAAATATAATCTTTTGTCGAAGGTTATATTCTTAAAGACAACGCTTCAAATCATATCTCTCAAAAATATACCACAAAAAATACACGAATGAATATTATTTTTTCCTAATCAACGTGTATTTAAATTTACAGATATTTAAAAATTTTTTATGATTTCTATTCTTGCTTAGAGGCTTAAATAATGTTACAAAAAGTAGTTATTTTCGAAATTTCTACAGCAGAATTTATTAAAAAGCACCTGTAATCCTTAAATATGCTTATGCTATCTTGTTATTTTACCATTTAATACCTAACAAATACAGAGAGTGAAATTTAGCGTCTAGTTGTAGTGTAGTAGGGAGGCTCCATCCAGGCTCGGACGAACACTCCGTTAGTCCGTGCCCCGGCACGGAGTAAAAAAATCTAGGGGCGCAAAATTGTCAAAACAAAATGAGAAAAAAAAATCGCAACGGAGTTTCTGAATTAATTAGAAAAGTTTCTGAAAAATTCTATAAAACAATCTAATTTTCTGTACTAATAAGCACAAAACTTTCAAGGCAGTACTCCAGTAATCTATATATATATATATATAAGGCAATGTCTGTGTGAATTTTGTTCCGAACTTGAGCATTGCTCTAAGAATTTTACTCTTTCAATAAGTGTTGCATCCGGGCAATGTAGTTTTTCAAACTAAAAATAATCAGGAACTATTTGCGAACAGCAACATCTCAAACAAGATTGTCAGACCATGCTATATTAGGAATTAAGTATGAACCGAGTAGCAGTTTAGATGTTTCTGAATTAGGGAATTCTCTGAACTAAAAGATCGAAAAAAAATCGTCTGAATTTGAATTCTGAAAATTAATGAAGTATTTTAAGTGAAAAGTTATTATAAGTATTTGTGTCAATTACTGATCTACACTGTGTTTTTTTTTTGACGTTCGCTAAAAAATGTAAAAAAATACCATATATCTTTTTTATTCGAGTGCTCACATTGTAGTTACATAGGGGCGCAATTTTTAGTTTTTGCACGGAGCGTTTCAAAGGCTAAATCCGGCCCCTCAATCCCTCTGTCTTTCTACTGTACACCAGGGGACACTTCTAAATTAAAAAAGTTACGCAATAAAGTGATAGAAATGAAATTAACTATTGTTACTTCGGTGCTATTTTTAATTTATAATATTAAAAAGCAAAATAATTGAGATTCCAACAGTATTATACTAAAGTTGAATAAATTCTGTAAAGAATACCATTTATGTATAATTTAAAGGAAACCCAGTATATAATGCTTTACATATGAACGTGACATAAAATTTTTACGGATTTCTGCGTTTTCATTCATTTTATAAATATAAAGTAGATTATGCTATCGTTTATGCATAATTTTATCGGGAAGAAAAAGCTATTTTCGATAGTCCCGTTAGTTGCCATGTAAAGGTGACTAACGGGCATGCTTTGATCCTATTAAAGATATATTTTTGTTTCAGAAGTTTATTTGTTGAAATTAAATATAATTTTTCATACTATGGAACATTGCATGAAAAATATTTCCAGTCAGCGTTTCAAGAATGACGGAAAGGCTGAATTTTACTATATTAGGTTTACATAAGTTTTAATACTATAGGTTAGGTTTAATCTAGAGCTTAGTTAATTATTATCTCGGTTATTAAGAGTTCATACTCAGTATGAATGAAAGTTAATGATTATATTTTTTTAAAAAATGCAATAATTACTCATAGCTATATAAATTAAATTAGCTGTTATTTTATGTATTGTGTTATACCGATCTATAGATGACATTTTATTGGGAGATAATTCTAATATTTTTCGGCTACAAAGGACTAATTCTCAGTGTTCTTTGTACTCAAAGGCTCCGAATTCAAAGCCCGAAGAAGACGAAGTTTTTTTCCCTTCAGAGGAAAATGAATTGTCATAGATTTGTGACGGTCCAATGACAGCCCAGGAACGGGATCAGATAATGGAGCAGTTGTAATTGGATCCATGTATATTAGTAACAGGAAGGATCGCTTAAAATGGAAGGGAAGGGGCCCCATTGGCGCCACGCTCACCAGACAATTCATTGAGAAAAGGGACATACATAGATTTGTTTGATTGCTTATGAATGTCAGTCGGACGAGTCAAAGGCATACAATGAATATCAAAAGAGATTGTTATTCATTAAATTAAATTTATATAAAAAATACATATGTAAATGTTTATGATAATATATTATTGTTGTATATTATTATTAATGCTACATGCTGTTTCTGTAGGTAAAATCATTTTTTTTAAATGTGCAGAAATCTGCACATAATGAGTGAAATTAATGGATATTTTTTAAATCATTACTTAGCTTCCCAAAATTCTTAACACTCGCGATCCTTTCTTTGGTCTAAAAAATTATTCTGTCACCCCATATATGGCTAAAAAATGATTTCACAACACTAAGTGTATACAATAGGAAAATAAAAGACGCATTGTTTAAAAGTAAAAGAAAAAATATTTAATACGACTTTTTAATAAGCTTTTATTAAATGTTTTAATCATGATGGCTTTTGAATTATTTTTAATTACTAATTAGAAAATAGGACAAAAGATCCCGTTGTCAGAATTTTCTGGATATATATATTCGACGGTCCCATTTGAAGTTCAGAACTGTAGCTTACGAAGAACTGCTTTAAAAAGTTTAATTTTTAAAAGCATTTTATTTATTAGATTTCGGAAATTATTTTCTGTAATTTTTCTCCACCTGCCTTAAGTATCGACGAATTATCATGATTTCATTTTCTGTAGTTTATGAATATCTGAGCACCTTTGTACGTTTCCGGTCCCATTATCAGGAGTGGCGATAGAGTCTGCCCGCCGGGGGGCACTACCTGCTATACGGGGGGAAGGGTGTGATGAAATTGGTCTCAAATTTTCACCAGATCTTTATTTATCTACTAGTTGAATACTCCGTTACATGAACGGGGTACAAAAATTTTCCCCGACGGGGCAGCACAGCATCCCGGATAGGGGGCCCTGGCACCCCTGGACCCCCACTGGCTCCACCCCTGACTATCATAAACAAAAACGCCTTATTTTCATAAAGATTCTGTACGTTAACTTGGATTGAAATAAAGGTTTAAGAGATGATTATAACGTTTTCCCCAGTTTTTAAAGGGTATTTAGAAATAAAAAAAATTAATAACGTTTAATTAAAAATTGAGGTCATGTTTAGTGAGTGCTCGGTGAAATTGGATTAAATAAATTTGACTATTTTTATTATTAAGATCATATAATTGTGAAATGTTTTATTATTAGTTCACATTTCTGCTACTTTATAAGATCTGACTATATGAATATGAGGTTTCTTTACTTCACCTTTATTTTGACAGAATTCTGAACATATTTTATTTTGAAAATAGCAATACTCTGAAAATGCTCAAGAATGTAGTACTTTTTACTTTCCTTAAGTGTTATAATCTTAAACTTTTCAATGATTAGAAATTAGCAAGTAATGATCCATATACAATTTTCCAGCATTTAATTATTTTTCCTATGATCAATATTTCTTTTCTTTACTTATGCTATTTAGCATGCAACCATTTTGTTTCCACATATTTAATTTCATTTATCAAAATTTTTTCATTTGGTATGAACATGCATTTAGGGAACCCGTTTTTTCTCAATATAAATTAAACTTTTTCGGTAAGTAACTAGTAACAAAGCGAGATATTTTTAACAAAATTTTATTCACGTATTGAAACGAAGCAAATAATCTCTTTAACAAAATATTAGAAGACATTTGTCACATATAAGTATGGTTTTAGCAAGGGGTGAATAAGTAAATTCGTTTTAAAACTTTCTATGTATTATTTTAAATGGAAAGAAGTCGAAGTTTTTAACATTCGGGAGAACCCTAGCAAGGCGAATAGCAATTAATAATTAATTATTACTTTTCAAATTATCGATTCATACCCATAAAAAGTCTACATTCTGATCCAAAAATGTGTGTTATAATAGATGGACAAAAGTACAAAACGATGGCGTGGTAAGGATCTTTAATCTCCTCCTTCTCGTTACTTTTCCATTTAAAGGTTCATGAACCATCATTTACTTATAAACTACGAATTTATATACTGAATAGCAGAAGTTCCCTCATTCTGCGCAGTTTACAACGTCTCTCCTATAGCCTCTCAACAATGAATATCTTTCTGTTTGAACCTAATCAAAACTTAAATTTGTGCTACTTTAAGTAAAATTTATTTACTTATAGTATTGATTCATTTGGAGTAATCGAAAAAAATACTTTACTTACTAGTACACATACGTTCAAAGAAACAAATTTAAAATCGGTCTGCTCCTATTCTTTCATCAACTGGTATGTCATGATAGTAAGCTTTAATGAAGTAAATTTCATGTAATATACCGGCAGTATTTGGTTGCTTAAGATTAAGGCTTCACTTTCCATTACCGACCCCTTTCTAGAAAAAGAAATCCCGTTGAACTGCTTTTTGTCTCGGAAACCTTTTTGCGACCCTAAACTTGGAAATTAAATACGAAAATTAACTACTAAATAATCCTAAATAAAACAGACTCGATTTAAAATAGCTATTCAGAGGTTTTTATTAAAATATTTTAAGTGTAGGCGATTTTTTGCCCCAAAATATTAAAGAATCTACAACAAAAAGGCGCTAAAATTTTTTCGCGATCCCAATATTGGTGTACATAAAGCCGCTTCTGCCAAAAAGAACTCTGCTTAAGGCGATCTTTTTGGTCGGCCTGCTGGATGTATTTAGCTTCAACAAATGCTACCGGCATATTACTTTAAATGATCCATATTAAAATTTTCTTTTAACTGTTAAAGTAAAGATAACGAAGAATTGGAGGAAGGAAGTAAAAACAATTTAAAAAAAACACTGCTTTGCTTCATTATATTTCCTTACATTGTTGAATAGTAACTAATGGTTTGCCAGCTACATGTAACAACAAGATGGTTGAATTCCACGTACTAAGATAATAGGAAAATACTTAAAAACTTCTATTAATAGTGAACCAAAGAAACATGAGAATTTACTATAGAAAAATAAAAACGAGAAAATTAAACCAAGTTCATCCATGCAAGAATGCAATCAAGAAAATCAATAACTATAAAAATATGACTAGTTTTGTTCAGACTATTTCCGTGAAAGATATTTTAAATTTAGTTTCTTCTTATTCATTCAAGGAAATATTAAACAAATGCCTGAATTGCATATTTTATGAAATTAAATCAGACAAATAAGGGGGAAAAGATAGTACTTTAACGACAACAACAAAGGAGTAAGAAACACGTGGTTGGTGAATCATTGAAAATGTTTGGTTTTGATTTAAATAATAACGTAAACCATTACAAATTATTAAAAAAATTGAATCAAAGGAAATAATATGATGCGAGTCAAATCAATATCACTAGAAAGTCAAAATCTGATTTTTCAGATGGTGAGATTATCACTTGCTTCGAATATTTTTTTCAGGTTATTGTAGAAAAATACACGGACATTTATTTCTCCTAAAATTTAAATATATAAAAAATGACTACAGAAAGGGGTAAGAAACGTTTTGAAAAAGAAAAATAAAAGATACACACTCTCACAGACGAATATTTCAATGTTAAAGATGGTGATCCCAGAAAGCAAAACACTGAGCGAGAAAAAAGTATGCTTAAAGGTATCGAATAGTAATAGAGATGTATTCACTTTTCGCTGAACGTGTTTGTATATGATGTCGCATTTGAGTTGCTACCAAATGAAAACGCCAAGAAGTATTTCTGTCCCTCAATGAAATGGGAATCACCTTGCAACACATTTTTCAATATTCGTGAAGAAAGCCTAAATGTATTTAACCGTGCAAGAAAAAAACATAGATAAAAAGGGCAATCAAAAATTCCATACATGAAGTCTTCGTACATCAAGAGTTCTTCGAGTCCTTCCTCATGATGGAAACATTGTTTTTAAGAAGACGAAAGAAAAACGAAGAAATAAGGAGAAAAAATGGAACGTCTGAAAAAAATAAGAGAGAGAGAGAGAAGAGAGAAAAAGGGGAGAGATGAAAAGAAAAAAAATACCGATAATTCAAATCGGGTACTGATTTCAGGATGAACAAATGATTATTGGTACAAGGGCTTTCTTTTCAGTTTGTTTTTTCTTTCTTCTGTTCTTTCTCATCCTTTTCATTCTTTTGCCATTCAAAAACAAAGCAAAGCCGGACCGAGGGGGTGTGTAAAAAGGGCGGCTAAAAAATCGAACTAAAAAGGAATGAAAAGACAAACGAGAAAATAAATAAAATGAAGCAAAAAAATCTCTCGAATGATAGATAGATAATTTAATAGTGAGGGAATGATAGTGCGATGGTTGCAGTTCCCGGCCAGTATCTGTGAGAGTCTCCTTCGTGGAAAGGATGAAAAACTCCAGAGTGTTTAGATATTGGCACTGCTGAAAGACAAAGAACATTCAGAGATCAATAATATTTCTTAGCCCTTTGCATTCACTTTGTACTTTTTTTCTGTTCTTCTCAATGACGTGTCTTCAGGACAAAATCAAAAATGAGGGGGAGGGGGGAAATAGATGGATGATTTCTTTCTTTTTATATTTTCAATTTGATTTTTTTGAGGAGGGTTCTGTGATCTGAATTCCAAGGTGGTAGATTTTCTGTGGAGCTTCTATCGCCCTCTGTTTCTTTCCTTTTTCTCCCCATGTTTTTCAGGAAGAGTATTTTGAATCTGAAAGTGAGATAATTAAATAATTTTAAAATGAAAATTCATCAGTATAAACCAAATTTCGATTTTTTTTTTGAAAAAAAACTGAACTACAAGTACGTGAAGAAATTTTGCATTATAGTAAAATGGGATTACTGTGTGGTAGTGAGTAATACATTGTGGCATCTGCATGGTTCGATTTTCTTTTATTTTTGCAGAGCACTCTATTGGCTTATGGAGGGAAGTTTGATCATCAATGTGTGTGTCCAGCTACTGTTACTAGAGTGTGCTAAAGTCAAGCAATGTGGATATCACTAAGTAATACCTACTGTCGTAAAATATGATGTTGGAAGTTAATATAAATTCTTCTTGTTCGTTAAAAGTATATGCATTTCGTTTTGTGAATTGAAACACGGTCGAAACTTTTTTAAAGACGATGATGCATTATAATTAGCAACAATCATAAAAAAAAACATTGGTTGAAATTATTGCAAAGAGATTACAATTTGCCACTAAATAGAAATTTTTAGTTATATCTATTCTTCCGGGGTTTTTGAAATTTTGTGTGAAGAAGGGCCCGTTTTGAGTAATCGACAAATTTATCAAGAAATATCGGTATACTTGCCATTTTTACGATGTTCAAACGAGCATTTACCAGCGTGTCCGGATACTCCCAACTGAGAAACTCGATGTCGATGTCAATCGATCTAATGTATCACAATAGCTTTGTATTATTAAAAGACAGAAGCAAAATCAGTGTCGTTGTTTAAAAAGTAATAATTATGTTTAATAATAGTCAAATGATTCTCTGTTCTAACGATGTTTAGATTTTGGATGTCGGGAACCAGAGATATCCTCCATTCTTTGTCTTGTTACTCTTGGAGTTTTCTTGGGAATCAGAAATAAAACTAATGCTGCAAATTCTAAAGGAGGAGATGGTTTTAATTTTTTCATGAATAAATAAAAATCTCATTTTACATCTCTTAGGATTCAATAACAGCGTAAGAAAAATATTTAAGAATATAAAAAAGAGAGTATTCATAATATGATTTTAACATGCATTAAATTACATAGGTAACAGGAAGATTAAACCAATTAAGATTTTATAGAGAACTTTCAATATCATAAATATTCTCGAATCCCTTTTATTGATTTAAGTCGCGTCTCACAAAGAAAACCTCAAGGTAGATTTTCCAATATATCTGGCATGTAATGCTTTAAGACAGAAAATAATTTAATCAAGTTCACTTTCTTCTGTGTTGCTCTTAGCACAGTAGGGTTTCTTAAGGCGACCAAAGACCTTCAAAATATTTTTAAAAAATATTTAACTAATCAATTAAAAATTTTGCAGGCAATAATAGGAGCACTATATAAGCAAACACACAAAATTTCACTGCAATGTATTTATTTATGAGTTATGGGTATAAATGTAATTTTTAATAACAATTAACGGCCCTTATAGTAAATGTTCCCGCTGCTTCAATTTTTGTTCAAATTTCATGACATTTTATATAAGTATAAAAGCATATATGGAGAAGAATATTGGTGGCATTCATATATAAGATATTTTGTTATTAAACCGTAAATATTTTCTTCCATATCAAATATTGGGCATATTTTTTCCAAAATCAATAGTTTCGAGTTATGTGTGTTCATTTTGATGTTCCTTTCTGAAACATAAAAGTTAATCCCAATATTTGTTTGAAAAGGGATAGAGTAACTAATAAAAAAATTAGAATATTTTCGAGAAATTTTGGAGCGCCTGGAATATTTATCATAAAGGCCTTTAATTATTATTAAAAATTACATTTTTAACAATAACTCAGAAATAAATATATTGCAGTGAAATTTTGTGTGTTTTCTTATATAGTTCTCCTATTAAAGCCTGCAGAACTTCAAATTGATTAATTTAAAATTTTGAAAGAATGATTATGAGGTCCATGGTCGCCTTAAACGAGTTTCCTTTTTGGAAGTTAACATCTCATTGTTAAAAGTGTTAGTTAACCAAGCAAATTGTGATATCAAATTGGTTTTAAGCTTTAATTAAAAGTTGCAATCATTGGGGTATTAAATTTGATATTGTCTCAAACACAGTTTGAGATTTGAAGACATTAATTTAAGTATTATGCATACAATTCAAACAAATCTTAAATAAATATAATAATTTCATATTTATGATCGATGCGATTTACCTGTTTCGCAGCACTTTAGCTTGCTTAAAATAATTCGTGACGAAGCTGCCATATTCTTCAACCTTCGGAGTAGCTTCAATTGTCCTGTGAACCAGACTGTTGGTGCCAACTGCGAATTCAATTCGTATCTTTCTCATATACACCAAATGTTAATTCTCTCACTTTTTCAATCGTTACTCTCTTGCGATAAGATGCAACTTTTTCCGACCGGGTCTCACAAATACTTATTCTTTGCGTGTCTTTTATTTTTAAGGGAGCCTCTTTGTGAAGAATTTTACTCAATAACTATTAGTGAAAACGACGTAATCAGGCAAATAAATAAAAACATAGATGGAGAAAGTTGAGAGTTCCAATTTATAGCATAAAATTTTAGTTTACTAGTAATGTGATTAGCTTTTAAGAAACTCGGACATGCTTGAAAGAAGTTAATTTATTGAACGAAACTCCTTTAAAAATTATTATTATAACTTGGTATTGGAAAAGCTTTTGGTCAAATCTTTTCGATAAAATAAAATATCATTAAATACTGCTATTACATGGCAGATTTTTACGCTTATTTTAAAGGTATGTGCTTTAATTTCGAGTGGTACAAATACTTAATTATTCTATGAACCTTCAAGAGTTCAGATAACGTTACTAAACTTCGCATATGTTTACATTTCAATTGACTAGAAAATTAATTAATGCTTCGTTTAATTTTCTGACCTTAATATATTTTCAAAAAGCAGCGTTAATTCCTTTAAAAATAGATCAAACTTTAAATTTTTGTAGTTTCTATCTTGCGTCTTTCTAAAGAAGTTGGCTTAATATTAGAATCTTAATATAAATAAAAGTCTATGTGGGTATGTATGTGGCTATGTATGTATGTTCCACATCTCCTCCTAAACTACTGGATAGATTTCAACCAAACTTTGCACACTTATTGTTTAAGACAAGAGGAAGATTATTGTCAACTTTTTGAAGCCTTAAAGTTAATTAAACAGTCAGTTAATTAGAAATTAACATAAGCCGTTTTTCCGCTGTAAGTTCGGAGCAAATTATCTCCCAAGAATATTTTTATACCATCTTAAAGTTCAAACGTTTTCCTTTCCAATGATACCAATTTTATATCTGTGACATTTTTCCTTCAATTTATATTAATTTTTAAAGTTTAATAATTGTTAATTACGTCCAGACGATTTTGAAATAAAACAAATTTATAGCTACTCCGTTGCTAGGAAACTGTTAGACTTTGAACTAATTTATCTTTATTTCTGAAATTATTGTTTATATAAGAAGAGAGTCAATCGTCAACTTTTAAAATCCTCAAATCCTATTAAAATTTCAGTTAATTGGAAATTAAGCAAGATATTGACATTCTGTGATATTTTTCGAAAATATGTATTATGTCGAAAAAACAATTTTTCACATGATAAAAGTTTAAAAAATTAGCTTCTCATGACACACCTTTCATTTCCGTTCAATTCGTTGCCCTCATTTTAATAATTTTTCAAAAAGTAAATTGTGTATAAAATTTATAATTTATAATACTTTTTTTTATTGGTGAAGAAGAAGAATACATAACAACTGTTACTAGATAACATTAGAAGAATTTGGGATAAAGACGAATTTTATTATTTTTTTATTCCTATTTATTCTAACGTTTTATCTCAATGAAAAATTTACTGTGTAATTGTCCCAAAACATCTGTTAAAATCTTTCTTATATTGCAAGATTTATGAACAAAATTTGAAGTACGTATGCAATAAATAATAACTTATGGAGAAAATTAGCTATCGGCGGTTTTTAAAAATCGTCTTGTTCAACTGATATTCTCATTTTAATTAAAAAACATTTCAGACGGTAAAAGAATTTTGTCTATTGTAATTTTCTATACAAAAGTAGTTTTTTACGTCAAAAATATTAGACATGAAAGTATTTTAATCCCGAGCAACGCCGGGCTGTTGTTAGCTGTTAGCTAGTTTGTTATAAATATTGTCGCAAACTAAAATATAGATTTGAAGCAAACTTATAGAGTAATAAAACATATAGAGCTAAAAGAAAGCTAATTGCAAACATATAAAAATGCCAAGTCTTATCTATAATTTCACACCCATCTCCCCCCCACACACACACAAAAACTCAATCCTGCATGCATCGAATTTTCATGTTTTTAAACTCATAAGCTAAAATGAAGTCATTCATATTCAATTCTTTGCAGAAATTGTGCAGAATCCATAAATATTTCAAGTGTTCTTTTGACTCTTAGCTGAATTGAAGTTTGCAAAACAGACGGGATCAACTAATTCGATGAGCTGTGAGTTCACGGAGTTCTTGCATTCAAAGGTTCTTCATCTGCGGACATTGCTATTGCTGAAGAAAAAAGTGACATAGCAAATAACTTATTTAATAAACTAACTAATTACAAGGACAATTCGGAAAGTAAGTTCCAGACACTCTTAGATACATAACTTTTATTATATACATTTGAAAACTACAATAGAACGTTGCTTTTCGACACAATCGTCATTCAAATTCAGGCACTTAGCATAAAGTTTTACAAGATTTGAAATTCCTTCTTAAAAAATGCCGCCAAGGGACGAAGCCACCCTATAACACCATTGCTAACCGCATTGTCATCGTCGAAGGAGTGATGGAAGTCACTGTTTCATGCGCCTGAAGAGGTGATAGTCACTCGGTGCCAAATTTGTGATATTGGGGGAAACATCTAAAAGGAATTTCTGCAAAAGTTCTTGGGTGTGTTTAGTGGAGAGCGGGAAAACATTTACGTGAGTTAAGATCACACAGGAACTCATTACGCTCCGATGGTTGTTTGTATCTTCTGCCTGAGTTTATAAATATTATACAGTTTTCAATGATTAGCAGCTGCCGAAAACATTTGTCGTACGCAAAAATCGTATTACTTCACATTTAGCGGGGTTTTCTACTTCGGCGTTCATTTTCAATTGATCTTACGGTCGAGTTAATTTCAACACAGTCATCTGATTCCCCTCATCAGTTCCTAATGAACATCAGGGTACAGTGCCACAGAAATGAAGTTGTTATTTACGCCTATTTCTTGCATCTGAACAAACGGAACTAATTTTTCGAATTACCTTCATAGATAGTAAATAAGAAACAGTTAAGGAGCTATTATTTGATACAATATTATCCCCTTGAGTACGGTAAGCAAAATTTGAGGTGCGGTAAGTCGGTTGTAGGTCAAATATCCTCTCGCTGGTGTGGTATGGAGGTTTAGAGAGGAGAGGCTGAGGTGTTATCCTCGTTATCTGACCACGGTTCATAGGTACGAGATCCATTCCAATATAGCTCTCCTGCTACTTGAAAACGAGGGGGGATATAATCTAACTAAAATTGTCCTATGGGCATGCTTTTACAGTTATAGAGCTTCTTTTTATCCATCATAGAGCTATGTTGTTTCAATACCATTCAGAGTTTACCAAGAGATTGATTTATTGTAAGAAATTTATGGGTTTATATTACGCGTATTTGCATGTACTTCTGTGCGAAAGCATAACAAAGAACTCAACGATTTAACATCATTTGAAATGATCAAAAAGTTGTGATGATGATGTTTCGTAATGATTTATGCATAAATATCTCTATGTAGAATCGTTTTTTGCTGTGTTTGAGTTTCTTCAAGCAATGAATCTTCTGCTTCGAGAGAAATTTGGATCACTAGACGCAAATACTTTGCAACATAAATGTGAGTTTGTTCATTTTTTATGCCCTTGAAGAGTTTTTCCACAAAAATATGTAATAAGTCATAAAGAGTGCGACCGAATACTTTTCACTTATTGAATATCAGTATTGTAAATTTGCGCAGTTTGAGATTACTGTCGAGCAATGTTGAAAGTCAAATGACGTTAAAAGCCATTTGAAGTACAAAATTCTGAAAACTTATGAAAGACGCGTGACAAGAACTCTCATAAAAATAAAAAGTTACAAATCACTCGATTTCATATTACGCATTTTTAGAGATATTTAAGCACAGGCGAACTCTGAATACACTTTCCAGCTAAATGCAAAGCGAAACGCTGCTGATTTTCCATTACAAAATCAACAGAAAACGTATAAAACCTGTATTTGGTGGGCTAACCTTACGCATTGATATTATTAATAGTTTACATGAAATAATGGGAAATATAACTATCAACAGATTAAAGAAATTTATATAGAGAGAAAAAAAGTTATGTTCTGATAATGTCTTCTAATATTTTAATTATTATAGTCTTAATTTTATTTTTTTCATTGGTATGTTAGAAAATATTTTTGTTCAATCTAAACATAAAATATGAGCTAATGAATTTCAGAGATCATGAAATTTTTTTTGTTTGTTTTTCATCTCGGAAAATATCTAGGTGAGAAGTGATATTATTACCACAAATACTGTTAGATATAATGTGCCTATACCTCAGAATTTCTGTGCTATTATCATTTTTTCCTATATTAAAAAATTCTAAGGAAATTTACAAAAAATATTGTATAATAACTGTTAGTAATTTTATTTTTTCCGATAAAAATGGGATGAAAAAAACCTGGCGATAAAAATTTCAAAAATAATTTTGTGTAAAATGCATGTTCCACCCATGTTCCTTAATATGCATATATTCATTGCAAATAAAGCTTAATGAATTTCATCAATTAGAATTATGTTATACTGTGCATACAGAAGGCTTTTTCAAATCCATTTATTCAATGCAAACATTTTCATCTATTATATAGTTTCCGATCGTGATGGTTACGATTTAAAAACACGAACTGTTTCCTTTCCTTCTAACTCCCTAACCCAGATCACTCGCTTTCTTTTTTTATTTTATTTAAACTGAAAATTTTACAAAACACGGGTTAAAAACAAAAAGTTGTATTTACTCCGTAAGTTTGCTGGGTAGACAGCTGTCATGAGGTAATAGAAATAGGAGGGACAATTTTGTTCATAAAAGCTTGCCATGATATATTGCGAAATATGTGACAGTTCCAGTTGACAAATAAGGATAAAAAGGAATGTAGAAGAAAGGGAGAGCAAAAAATTCTCATCTTCTCGTCCCCATCCAATATCCCGAGCTTCTTCGTGCCAACATTGCTTTCCTTGCCATCTGGCGTCAGGCGAGGAGGGCGATAGAGGGAGGGGGCACAAAAAATGCTTGGCACAAAAAAGCAAAGAAGAATTTTTGTCTAGCACAAAATGCACGTACTCCAAACACTGTTGCTAGTTCTAGCAGCGAAGCAGCCCATGCCGAAAGCTGAAACCGAACCTGCAGCAGCTTGCCGCTCAGCTCTCTTGTTCTATTTCCTTTATTTTATCTGCAGCATCTTTCTCTTGCCTCTTAGCATCCCCTTTCTCTCGCGCTTCCCTTCTCATTCGTTGACGTCATCACAGCTGTGGCCAAAATCCATCCTCCTCCGATGCCCCTCCCCTCATTTCTTAGAGCTCCCCTCTCCCTGTCGCACCCTCTTCATCTCCATATCAGGGAATATTTACAGGCAGGCCGTCCCTCATTTTTGCCTCCCTTAAACTTTTAAAAGGAAGAATTCCTACGACTGTTTGCTTTCAAATGAGATGCACGACCGACTTGTTGGCTTTTTTCCCCTCCCTGTCTTTGTCTTTCTTTTCACTCGACTAACTTGCCAAAGTTCAGAAAGGACATGTAACAATTAGCACTCAACTCGAAGACGAATTTCGAAATTTTCACTCGAGGAGAATTTAATCCACTGTATCGGGTTTTAATACTAAAGTGTTGTTTTCTTTTTAAGGAAGTTGTACAGTTTATGGACCGATGTTTTTAGGTATACTGTATTCTAAAAGTTTAAAGTAAATAAGAAAATCGATTATTATAATGATATGCAGTTAGTAAAGATCTTTGGAGCGTTTTCAACTTCATCCTTGTTTGAAACGTTGCATAAAGAAACCAAAACAAATTTTGTAAAGAACTTTCTAGAAACAATCCAAGTAAAATTGATACAGAATATAGCGGAACCTTAAAACATAAATTTTATATTTATCTTTCATTTTAGTTTTTCATTATTAATCTTAAAAGTAGAATAAATATTTATTCTACTTTTAAAACTACTTTTTTAAAAATGAACGAGAAAAACACAAAGCAACACATCTGACGATAAAAGAAATTGGTATTTAATGCATTTTCAGAAAAGATGCAGGCATTATTTTGAATTTGAAAGTTTAAAAAGCATATAAATTTCGATTACCTAGGCAGATACTGGAGTCGCTAAAGTAGGCTACAAATCGACCGAAAATTTGGAAAGTTTGAAAAGAAAGTACTATTAATCTACAATTTTGTTAATTTGTAAATTTTTTGACTGTTTGAAAATCAACAATGTGTCATTTTTTCCAAAATCTATCTTCTGAAGCGTAGAAAAGAGGACAAAAAATTGCTGGTAAGAGCGAATAAAGAAGCAATTAGGCTGAAATGGGCAAAAAATAGGGATACACTACATGATCATAAAAGCTATTAATTTGAATACAAATAACAAAGATTTTATTTGAACATTCAAGAAATATACAAACTCAATGTCAGTATTATTCATTCCATTAGATTTTATAAAAAAAACTCTGTTAAAAACGCAGGAACAATTTTTTGCGTAAGTTACTATGAAAATCTGCAGAAGTCGTATATTACTATACTTTTTTGTTCTACAATATGTATTTCGATAGCTCTAAAATCCTTCTGTATTAGTTCAAAATTCCAATGCGACCATTTAATTTTTTTTCTTCTTGCCTGACCAAATGGATACGGTTTTTCTTCCCACAAATGCCCATGCCCGCTGATAGGAAATTGTGATTTATCGGCAGGGTGTGCAATGACATTTAAATGCATATTTCGGTGGCATTCAAATCGCCATTCGGTGACATTCACAGCGCCATTTAATTGCTTCAGCAATATAAGAATGGAAAAGAATGAATAACGTGGAGTTTTCTTTTTCTCAGATTGTTATTGAAATCGAAGTTCTTTTATTTTTTTAATATTCAATTCACTTTAATCTTACAATGAAACTTTTCTAAGAAGTTAACTGTACATTAGTTTCATTCATAAATGCAGCATTTATAAGAAGAACATCAATGTAGGTAACTGCTTTAGCAATATAGGAACTCGCATGTTCTCTTAATCTTAATTTAAGAACTGTTAAGAGAAGCATGTTTAGAGAGAGAAAGAAAGGAAATATCGCTTTAATACGATGTAGTCGTATTTTGAACGTATTAATTTGCCATTGTAAAAAAATATTATATTTCGTCAATGCATAGTGACATTTTGCATAATTTTGTAAGATAGTGTTAGCTAAGTAGATTAATTATTCTAATATTAATAGAGCTGCTGTGAAGAATATAATAAAAGTCATAAATATTATAATGTAAGTGTGCTAATTCATAAATCGAGGATGCAACTAAATGCACCAGCTGTGAGAAACGAAATACCTTCAAACTGAAAAGTTTACTGGTTATGTCTAGGATAGACGTAACCAGCATATTACATTACTTCAAAAATGTTCAGCAGAAAAGTTCGCATCTTATTAGCTTTCTGAATATATTAAATATCTTGTGTTTCTATACTTTTATAATTTCAGGTCACTGTAGTTTCGTTATTTGTCCAGCTTCTGCAGAACTTGTTGAGCCTCGCACAGTAATACCATGAGAATCTTTCAGTGTTGATATTGTTTTCTGTATGAAGTTTTGCTTTTTCTTTCCCTGTCAGATTAAAAGGTTGATTTTCAACCTTTAACTTAATCAGTAAAAACAAGTTTTGAAATGTCTTCAATCTCAAACTTTGGTCTAGCCTGCCTATTATTCTATTGACAATTTAATTTCTTTTTGATATTTTGAAAATATAATATGACTTGAAAAGATTTTCTATTAATTGGTTTGAATCTTTGAATTTTCTTTGAAATTTATTTTGTTACAATCTCAGTGCACTAAAGAAGCTGCAATTAAATTATGAGGATTATATTTCGATTTCTTTTTAATCTTTAACGACTGCTATTTGAAATAATTTTGTTACGTTGCTGAAATTACAGATATCGCGATTTCAAATATTTAAACTTTTCTATCAATGTAGTACACGGCTTATAGGTAATAATGCCTTGTCATTCAGTTGATCATGAACTAAACATTAACGGCACGCCTTTGTTGCTAGTGGCAAATGAGAGTATAATATTAATACACCAAAGGAACTAATTTCTTTGCTTCAAACCCCTTCATTCAAAAATAAACAGAAATGGGCATAATTAAAATAAATGCTTATAAGAAAACTGATGAGATTCTTTCCATGGTCTAGTTTAGTTTTATTAAAAGCAAAGCAAGACTCGTCTGACCTCGTTTTGAAGCTACACGAGGGTTGTTTTCGGAAGGACAAGCTCAATTTTGTGGTAAGTGTGGTAAGATGAAGAGGGCGACATCTGTGGCGGTATCTCCATCTCCTTAGTTTCCACACCACACCAGTCAAAGGATATTTGACCCACAGCAGATTTAATATACGCCTATCCCAGTATACATGATAGACTTTTGGAGTAATAGAATCTTGAACCCGCGATTCTTCGACATCAAACCCCGAACTTTTCTGCAAGGCAATTGCAGCCCCTTCCATAATTTAAAAAAATTATTCGATTTTTAAATGAAATTTTTATAAACAGTCAACATTTTAACTTCTTTATTCTTCTAGTGTCAAATTCATTATAAAATGTTAATATACAAAAAAAAAATACTAAACATCAACTATTATACAGTTGTGAGAGTTTTATTATTTTCCGTAATGTGAAAGACGTTTATTTTTGAAATTCATTAGTAAGTTCTTTTCGGATTATATTTTTGCTACTTTTTTGTTCGGGTTGATTTTTAAAAAAGGCAGCATAAAGGTGTGTAAACATTAAATTCAAACATATCTGTCGTGATATATTTCATGTAGTAAATAGCTTTTGATTTTCAAAACCAATATCATTACGAGAGCTTGAATATTCAGCTTAAGATTGTAGAATACTCAACCTGAAATATCCTTATACGCCATAAAATAAGATTTACTTTGAATATTTGAACAAAATTTATTATTTTAATTTGTTATAGATTTTTGTTTGCTTGTTTTAAATGCATCTCAAATAGTATTTAGTAATGGTATTAGTAGTAGTATTTTTTTAATAACAAAAATTTATACGAATCGCTGCACAAAATAATAACCACATTACACTTTTTATAAATATGAAAAATGAATTAATAAGACATTTAAATTTTTATTTTTAAACGTAATGATGTTAAATATCTTTATGTTTCATTGAATATTACGACTGAAAATGTTGAATTTTCTTATTTTTTTTGTTATTTAAAAGTAAGATTTGATTTTTCAAGTATTTGAAATGAACTGAAGATCTGTTGCTGTGTTTGTTTTTATTCAAATTCTGCTCTTCGCTTTTCAATTAATCAATTTTCAATGATTCTCATTAATTATCTTATTAGTTTTATAATAATTTACAATCTATAGAATACAATATTTAAATTTCTTAGTGGTATTCTAATGGAAAAAATGGTGAAACAAAACTTATTACTCTAAAGGGATTCGAAATTTTTAATTTCCAGCCTGAATGAAACTGATGCAAAATAAGATTTATCAAAGGAATAATACTTGCATTTTGTTACGAATTACCATATAACTTTTTTAAATTTGTAATTATAAATGTACCTCTTTGAAAATCTGAAATGCGCTTGCATATGGAGTTATTTTCTAAAGACACTGTATTCCACATTTTGAATCCTTTTTCCGGATATTTTCACACTGCTGCTCATCGTGCCCATCTTTCATATTTTTGCCCTTAGAAATCACACATTTCTAAGATAAGCACTAAATCTCGACTAAACCCTTTTACCTATGGACTGGTGTATTTCTGAGGTAGATAGCTTTTAATTTAAGTAGATATATTTTAACCATGTATATATCTCTTCTTGTGTTTCTAAACGAGTAATGATGGGGTTTTATTTGCGAAATAGTTTTATAGATGAAAGCAAAGCTGGTGCAAAATTTAAAATATTGATTTATAATTATTACATTTCTTAGTTCAGAAGGTTTTTTCCAAAAGTAAATTATTTATGCATTTGATATTGATATTTGTATGGTCATTAGTTGCACATATTAATCGTGTGTTTTTTAAAACATACATTTTGTATATGCAGTAGTGTGTTCCGTATGAATCATGCAAAAATGCAATACAAGATTGCATACATGAATCAGAATATTGCATAAGTTTAAAAGAAATTCTTAAAACAGGATTGTTTACTTTTGAGGCAGAAAGTGTTGAATTTTAAGAGATATTTCAACCACGTACATTATTTCTTATGTTTCTAAATGAGTACTATTGTTGTTTTATTTGCGAAATAATTTATAGATGTAAACAAAGCTGGTGCAAAATTTAAGAATATAAATATATATATATATATATATATATATATATATATATATATATATATATATATATATATCGTAGTATTTAAGAACTTGCTTGCAGAAATTCGTTACTTATGCATTTGATTTTGATATTTGTATGGTCATAGGTTGCATATGAATCATGTGTGTTTTTACAACACCCACTATATATATACAATCGTGTGTTACATATATGAATCGTACATAAATGCAGCACGAACTGCATATGAATCATAATAGTGTATAAGTTTAAAAGAAATTTTTAAAATTATTTTTCCTACAATTCATATATTTGTTTATGTATAACTGTATATCTGAAATTTTAAAGAAAACGTGCACTGCAGGTTTAAAGAAAAGGCTTAAGCTATGTATCATATATCGTTGGACAAATTAACATAAATAAGCGCTATACTTTTTAACAAATCGGATATTTCAGCTTTTAGATATGTCTTTAAAACCGTACTGTCTGGCTTTAATCTGAATACAGCAGATAAAATAAATCCTCCGACATTATATGTATCATTTCTATTTCTCTCTGGAACTTGGTAAAAAGCAATATTTTCTTTTTTGAAAACCTGCCTCCCCAATAATAAAAACATACATAGTAGCAAAAACAAAATCATTTTTTCCCTGTAAGGGTGGTTGATTAAGAACAAGTTTCTTCTTTTTCTCTTGGCAACATTTTTAATCATATTTTTTAATATTCGTTTCCCCTCTTTTTCATTTAATAAAAGTGCACACTTTCTCTTCCTCCTGTCGATGTTCTTGTTTAAGAGGATCTTCTTTTCATCGTCGCCTCCTCCATCTGATGTCACGCTGAGGGGCCCTTATTGTTTTCAGAAGGGAAGGGAAAATTTTTATTAACACGGGACATCACGTGGTCGAGCTCTTGTTTCGAAATTAACAGAGCGAAGCATCCCGCGGCTAGGCGCCTCTCGAAGATCTATTTTTGTTCGTCTCTTCCCGAAAAAAGAAAAAAAGTTTTTGTCTTGCCGACTTTTTTTTCTATTTTTATACTTTTTAATTTTCCCTCTGTGTGTTTGTTGTTCTTTTACATACTTTTTAAGAATTTTATTCGTCGAGACTTTGTCAAAAATGTGCGCCTTGCTGAAATTAATAACGGACTTCGCGGAGCAGATTTTATCGCAGCTTGATATGTTTGTCCACGTAAAAGCGAAAAAAGAAAAAGTATTCTTCCAGAGTTTTGAAGAAGCAAATTTTTTTAAAAAATGCGACTCTTATTGTTACGGAAATACAGTTATCTGCTGCATGAGTTAATGTTCCTTTGCGTGTGTGTATGTGTATTTTGATTTTTTTTTTGTTCGAGCTACGTTAAGTGGAAGCAGCCATTTAAAATTATGAAACAATTAACTCATTAAACTATTAAGAACTGTTTATAAATGCAAGATGCTGTTGAAAGATGGCTTTGTTGTTCTATTAAAGTCATTTTGAAACTTGGCTCTCCATCCACAGATACTGGTTGTTAATATTAAATAAAGCTGTGTATAGCAACTGATCCAAACGTGTCTATAAACGCTCCATTCAAAGCGAGCTTCATTAATCTAATAACTTTCTTCACAAACTCATCAAATATGTCGGCATTTTTAAATTCCATCTCGACTGTCGACGTTTCTCTTTTGTGGTATCCATTTCTTTTAATTCATTCTCTATAATCTAATTAACTCAAGTAATTTTTTATTCACTGAAGGGAGAAAACCTACCTTTATGTAATAAATACATATAAACTATTAAAATCAGCGCGATTTTTATGCATCAGTCCTGGTAGCAGTAAATTCGTCTTATAATTTTCAGAAATATAAAATTTGAGTATCCTTATTAAGTTATTGTCTAATACATTGTATAGTTTAGAGAAAGAATGCATTTCCTCTCGTATAAAACAAACAAAACGATTCTAATTTAGTTAGTACATGTTTAGTATTTAGGTTAGGTAAGGGAGTCTCAAAAGAATCATACCTTTAATTCTAGAATTTATAAGTTGTAGTATGAAATATATTAGATTGCACGTTGAAAAACTTCGTTGAATGTGCAAATTATGAAGTTACTTGAATTTCAAAGAATTAGCAAATAATCTCCATTTAAAATTTGCTTCGATTCGACAAATCCAGACCATAGCTTTCGATTTGCATTCATTCGATTTCGATCTCACTAGTAATGCTTTCCCGGATGGAAACTTCAAAAAGAATTAAAATTAGAAACTAGAAAATCGACTATGTTTAAATCAACGTTGCTGGCACTTAATTTTTTTCAATTTTGTGTTTCGGAACGAAGGCATGAATGGTTACGTAATCAACTTATTTAAAAAACCAATAAGGAATTTTCTTGATTTTTTTTTACAGTTCATGATTTATTCAGCGCATTTATGTGATTTGAAATCTTTTTAACAAATATATAGAAATTGTTCTAAAAAGACGAGATATTTAATCTGTAGCTAATATCATTTCTAATTCACATTATGATGCAAAATAAATATACAAGATTGTTGATCAAAAATACACTTTTTCTTTATAAATATAGTTCTTTTGTTCTTATTTCATAGTTTCATTGCTGTAGTAATTACAATTCATATCTATTTTTTAGAATTGCCAAAATTTATCTTTTAACTCACAGAAAATTTATTATTTCATTTAATTACTCTTTATGCCCTTCATATCTAACGAACGGGAAAATGGAACCCTTTTTTTGTAATATCCCATGATTTAAATTGACTTTCAAAAAATATTGTTTAATTTTGAAGTTAACAGTTATAAAGTGTAACACAAATATAAGTCTCATAAATAATTTAGAATGCAATTATTTATAACTAATGTTAAGATGTAAAGCAAGATATCGTCATTTAACATGAAACACAATTTTTTGAAATTTCAAAGTGGAAAGAAATACTCAAATTTTCGCAGGCAATAACGAATATTCCTGCATTTTTTTTAAATATCTGATATAAAGATGAGACCGCATGTTTCAACCAAATGTGAAATAAAATTCTGAAATATTCATGTTTGGCTGAGAAAAAAAATTGAGTATTTCTTTCCTCTTTGAAATTTCAAAAAATTGAAATAGGTGGTGTTGCATGTTAAGCGACGATATTATGTTTCACTGAGAAATTGTGTGTCAGTACCGATTTTCATTTCACCCCCTAAGTAGCATTATAGTTCCATTTCAATAATAACTATTGAAATTGTAGTTTTCAACAATTTTCTGAATTGCGAAAAAAATCAACAGTAAAGCAATAGAATTTTAAGTTCATTCGAATGAAATATAAATTTCTAGCATCCTCTATTTTCATCATTGCAAACGAATAGGCAAATAGAGCATCTGAATATTTATTCGCAGAGTAACAGTGATAAACTGGAACACGGATTTAAAGCTCGCAGTTAAATGAAAGTGATTTAGCCGCGAATTGTGCTCGATGAATACCGCAAAGTAGTCAATTACCGCTCAGTTCTTTACGTTTTCCAAACGGGACTAAGGGTCAGACTAATTGGGGAAATGTTCTGGCCACTAAACTTTCTGAAGGGGTGCTTTCCATAATGAATTAGCTACTCGAGTTTCATTATTTCGGTTTCATTTCGCTGTCTGATTATTGAGAGAGTTAATCAAGCAACTTGTCTTATCTCCAATCTAATGGCCAAACTTGTTTTCCCATTTGGGGCTCAGTAAATTATTTCAATTCCTTTGATCTCACTCCAAAGATTTCACTTTAAGCACCTAAAGTATATTTTTAAAATTAAATCCTTAAAAACCAATATTGTCATTTTCCTTCTGCAAATTCTCAACAAAATGGATCCACAAAATCGAATAACCAGTATTTATTTTTTTTTTTTGCTTTGAAGTATAAAAATATATCCGAACAATTTTCTGCTGAAGTCTCTTAAGTCCCTCCTTAAGTTTTTCAAAATCAAAATTGCATTCTTATAAAAAAAATCCCTTGATATAATTTGCAGCTGAAGCAATAAAATTATTTTTTAAACAGCTTGCTGTATTCGTTTATATTTTTCATTCTGGTTCTCTGCTTTTGCCTACAGTTAGTTGTATGTAAATGGATGGGCCATCAAGTGAGTGAAAAACTGAGACTGTTTTTAAGTTTCTTCCGCCTCATTTTATCGCGTTTCGTGCAACATTATCATATTTTTAATTTCACATTCTTTTGTCATGATTTAATCGTAATTAGTAGACTATCATTCTTAAGATGGATCAGAATGTAAAGTCCAATATGAATTACTCATTACTAAATTACAAAGTACCAAAATAAATAGATTATTTCTTTTTTATTAGAAATAAGTTATCTTGCTTTAAAATCTCATTACCGGTTCTTTAATATAATTAAGTTCATATAAGAAATAACATTCATTTTGTTCAAAATTTTATTTAAAACTCTGAGGCCTAATGAAGAAAAGTATTCTATTTTATCAACTAAATTATATTAAAGCATTTTTTTTTATTTTTAAAGAAATTAACATTTTAAAAACATTTTTATAACATTTATTTATTCGAGATATTCGAAAGACATTTTCAGCTAAAATTTAAAGAGAAGGTTAACAAAGTTGCTTAAATTTTTAAAAAATTAAATATGATTGTTATACAACTTCCATCAATGAATTACTAAAGAATTTAAAAGTATTCTCTTAACATTTTGTTCATGCTTATTTAAATAAAGATTTTTCGGACAATTGATAAATACACCCAGACACATATTTTTTAATTGAGATTGATAGCTCTGAAATGCATGCACATAAACGAAAAAGTAAGATAAAAGTATAGTGTTATTGAGTTTTGGTTTAGACAAGAACAATATACAAGCCTAAAATTATGAATATTAGAATCGCATATTCTCTAATAACTATAATCTTCGGAGATCATGTTTCAATCGTTATTGCATTTTTTTTTAAATCACCGTTGCCTAAAATTTCACTAATATTCACCTGTGGCACCAACTACTTGTAAAATCATTTTAATTAGGTATCATTCTAGAGTACTGGTGAGTTAAGGCATGATAGAGCTAACTATTATTGACTTGGTGGAGAAGGTACCAAGTTGTATCTTGTTGTGCTCGCAACTAGCATCTTTATAAAACAAACTGCACACGCAAGATGAATGTTATAAGCTCTAGCCAGCTGTCAGTTTCTTTTGGCATATCCTCTCTCCTGGGTTAGTAGAAACCACCACTTGTTAAATATTCCTTCATAAACAGCAATGTTCATCATTCCTAGTATAGCTCAAAGGCCTAAAAATAAGACATTTGCAAAGACAATTATATAATTAATTGTGAATACCAGATAATTATATATTAAATGAATGACATATGCATGAGCAGCTAATGATTAAATAAAAGAAAGAGAATAAGATCGTCATTAATTCTCATTATAATTAATTTTTGATGGGAAATCTTGACGAATGAATGATTTCCTGCGTAACATTTGTAAGATTCATCATTTTATCATTCTTTACTTACTTCTGGATCATTATTTTGATACGTACAAATCAACAATTACATATGTAATGAAATAGACTGATATGAATCATAGTTATCTCACATGCATAAAATACTTTAAAAACCAAAATGTGTTTGAAATTTGCATTGTTAAGAAGAAGAAGTCAAATATATACTCTTATCGATATTAACTTATTTTTATTCTAAACTAGATAATATAAATGAAAAAAATACCAATTTGATATTAAAATAATGAAATATTTATCTAGGCATACGAATTATTTCGAATTCGTATCTTTTTATACTGTGTTTCTTCAACAAGTTATAATTTAAGCAGATGCTTTTAAACAACGAAGATGGAATGCCTTTTAGTAAATTTTTACCTAATATCTCCAAGAATTTCGTCAGAGGTGTTCTCGTCTAGAATAGACTTGAGTGTATAATATATTCAGAAGATTGTTATTTTTTCTTTTTACTGTTGTAATAGTTAAGCAAATTAAAGACTTCCTCCGGTTGTACCCCAAATTTGAGTTTCAATCCGAAAGTCACACATCGATTTGGAAGGAAGGACCCTGGGGACGCGCTGGCGCTTGATTTAAATCCAGAAAGGTTACAGAATTTTCTCGTGCAATGATAATCTATTTAACTATAGCGGTTTTAATCCTATTTGTGCATTGTGTTATGTAAATACGTTAAGTACATCCAATAAGAAGGACTAGTTGGTTGGTGTGTTAAGCGGGATGTGAATTGGGAACTGCAAATAATGCTTCGCCATTGTGGAAGAATCCCAAAGGTAATTATCATTTGCTCGGAGTGTGGAAAGGGCTTTTCCCTAATCTATCCCCTGTTCCTCCTTTTCATTATGCTTTCTCATTTCCATGCGTCACTTGATGAGAAGACGGCACTTCTTTCTTTGTTCGGAGATCTTGCATTTCCGGAAAATCTTTCCCGGAATATCCACCCAGAAAATTTCCCTCCACCTACATTGATACATACACAACACGGAACGGAAATTCGGACAAGTTTGGAATAGAAACTGTTAATTATGATGATGGAGTCTGCTTATTGTTTGCGGCGACTCCGTCCAGGTACTGGGGAAGTGAACAGACAATAGGGGGACGATAGCAGCACCCCGTATCGGAGCCTACTAAATCCAATAGCATCGCCAAATACATTTTGAGTGAAGGCTCGCAAAACAAGTCTCTTTAGCCGCCCCCTTGAATTCCTCCAACAAAAACACAAAGGTAGGATGACTAATGATCCGTACAAACGAAAATAATAAGTTTGTCGCTCTTTACGGGGCTTATTCATTTTAATCCGAATCCGCCGTCATTAGGAGTTCCCCCGCTCAAAGGGAGGGGACTCGTTACATTTTCTTTTGTCTTCGGACTTGGTCAATCAATCGGAGAATAAGTGTTCTTTTTCCCATTTTGCTGAGTTTTGGTTCAACCCTATGGCGGAAGCAATAATTCGTGTGGGGAAATTAGTGGCCACCCAGCAATAGTCCCCGTTCGTTAATTAGTTCAGCTGGAAAATTTCGTTTCCAATAACTCCTTTTTTCATTAGATATCAGTAGTAATTAGCAAACAATGGTCTTGGTTATCGGAAAATACTGAAAACTTATCGCAATTACAATTCTGCAAAACGTTTCTACTGACGAGGGCCATGTTTTGCGGGATGGTCATGTCAGCCTAGTTTAAAACTTCGTTAATAACCGCTGCTGGGCTTCAAATGTAACTGCGGACAACAAAAAGTGGGAAAACCAAAGCCATATGGGCTATCAAATTTTTTTGTCAAAAAAATTTCATTGTATAGAATAGGAAATAACCAGTCAGAATAAAATGCATTTCGGGAAAAAGTGGTGAATGAAAATCTAGGCAAAATTTGAAAACTTCTTGTCTCTGAGCGTATTATATTTAAACATCCTAATTTATACTTCTTAATGTTTGAAACGCGTTTATAAATTACAGGATCTTTTATGTTTGAAGGTTTAAAACTGTTCATTTTTGTTAAATGTCTCTACTAGCAGTTTAAGATAAAGTGAAAAGGTTTGTATTTTATTTTATCGTCATTGAGAATACTGTGATTGTAGATATAATTAAATAGTTGACTGTGGAATTAGGTGCAATAAGGAAAGCAGGAGAGTTACCAGCAGATTGATAGAAATAAAATGTTTTTCTTTAGATTAACTTTTTGATTTTTAAGATTAACTTCTCTTCAACTTTTTGATGCCTAGCCCTGTGATATAAAGTTGAAATATTAAATTTTATTTCTTGAAAAATTAACTATACTTAAATTTTATCAATAGCACTTAAAATTAATCCTAATAATCTTCACTCTAAAAGGTAGAAGGTTCTGTAACATAACTTTGAATAAAAGAAGGACTGTAACATCTATCGTGCCTTAGCAGCAGTTTGAGTGAATAGAATTGATAGAGAATAACACTGATAATGAAACTTCCTTAAATCATGCATTTCAGGTAGAGGCTTTTATAAACAAATGTCAAATTCTTCAGTTATGTAATTAAAAACTAATATTTTTCTAGTACTTTACCGAAGGAGGGGTTTTTCTCGGGCCCTTTGAATCGTTTATCTCCGGCCTGACTTAATGCATTGAATTCCCTTTATATTCATATACATTACGAGAAATACTCAATTAAAAAAATATACCCTGTCTTACTTTATGCAGCCAATTTCTATATCAATGCCATACGTGACAGAAGCATTATTTTTTCAAATTTTCTTGTTTTTCACGAAACGATGCTTTAGTTTTCTTTTAGCTGGACCATTTTTAGCGTTTTAAAGAATTATCATTTAAATACGATAATAGTCGTATTCAAAGGATCTTTGGAATCGATCAGTGTTATTACACACAAAAAAAGGCAAATTTTTTCACTCTCGTGTATATTTGTGTAGTGAGACGTATACTAAATTCAGCATTAAAAAAACTCCACTTGCATTGCTACGAAGAAATGCTTTCTTTTTCTAATTCTTTCCATGGATCCAGCTCCCTTTATGGTAAGCAGTTGCTTGTGTTTTTACTCGATTTCTTTTTTTTCTGTTTCTCTTTTAGTTCAGCTCAGTTCATTCTTTTCTTCCGCAGCATTGCGATCAGCGTCCAAAAATCGTAGAGCCGTTTGTTCTTATAGATATAGAAATAGATATAGATATACATGCGCACAATTTTTTCATTTATTCGTATATTTGCCGTCGACCATTTCATTTCTTTCATTTTCTGGAAACGGTTCTCCCTTTCTTTTCTTTTTCTGTGAGAGAGAAAGGCCGGCCGAAATTCTTCTTGTTAGCATTTGAAATCGGAAATAAAAACCAATATCTAACAACGCTCTCGCCAAAGGGTTTTGCTACCGGCCCCTCCCCATCCTCTGCAATTCACTCCACCCCTTCGTCCATTTCTCTTCAGATGCGAGAGAGAAAGAAGAAACCTATATAGATATGGGAAGAAAGAAATGCAAAATTCATTCAAATAGGGCTCTTTCTTTTTTTTCCTCCTCCTCCCTCCTTTTTTCGGTTTGGCAATGACAAGGTTCGCTCCCCTGCAAGTGCGTGCAAGCAGCGAACTGATGCATGAAAATTTTTCCCATCCCACTCACTTTTTTTCTCTCTTTATTCACGGAGTGGGTGGTTTGCAGAGAAAAAGGGAAAAATTGTATACCATACATATATGTAATATAGAAAGAACTCCGAGGATTAAAGTATGTATTTGGCGCGGTATCACATGCGTGACTCATTTCACGAGAACTATCAAAACGGGACGAGAGAGTTGGACGAGACGCATTCATCATTATCGGTAAGCAGGCTATATCATCCCAAAAACGAGCCACGAGACGTCCTTAAAGCACCAGCCGGTATATACTGCAGACGCAGAGTGTCGTGAATTCCAGCAATAATGTGTTTACAATTAAGAAGTTGCTTCCTGAGATATTTTATTATCATTCTACTTTGTTAAGAAATCCGGTTATGTTTGTCCTTAACCTATACAATGTCCTAACTAACCATATCCTAGCTAACCTAAAACATTGGTGTTGTATGCGAGACCCATTTCACGAGAATATATATGTGGGTTGATATATTCGGAAGAGATGCATTCATCATTATTCGTAAGCAGGTTGCATCATCCCTAAAAGAGTGCCTCAAGCATCCTTGAAAGGACAGTCGAGATATATTGCAGAGCAGTAAATTCCAGCAAAAATGCACTTACAATTAGCTAATTCCCTTCTTTAGTATTTTGTTATTACAGATAAGAAATCCGTAGGGATGTGGCGAAAGGGGGGGGAGGGGGTGCGACACCCCAGATGTTTTCCCGAGTCGGCATTTTGGCTATCAGTTGGCAAAATTTAAGAGAATAATTGAACATAATATTTCATTCTGCATGCCGACGACGTTTGGATAAATATGATTTCAGTTTTAAGGAAATAATGTGAAATTTCATTACTTCGGTATTTTTAAAATTTTTCGGTTAAATTTAAAAGTCGGTATTTTTGCAAAATATTTACTACCACTTTGTTGAAAAATTTATTTATCGAAATATAACTTATATACTGACTGCAAAATCGGCAAAAATATGTTTGTTTCTGGGAGAAATAGTCGATTCTTGTAATACTCGTAAATCGACGTTTTACTCGTAGATTAAAAAATAGGGTTTTTATAATGATGATAATATCGATATTTTAAATGTCTATCAGTTCTCTAGAATCGCAATATATCCGATTCAATCGATAACTCGGCATAATCAATGCGATAAGTCGGCAAACGATAATGATCTAAAGGCAAACAATTAAATGGAAGTCAATTGCATGAAAATTCATAACCTTAAGAAGGAAACATGCCGACTGAAAAAAATCGGATGAGATTTTTTTTAAATAATTCAAACGTGATTTTCAATGTATAAAAGTCATTTTTATTACAGGCTACAGAAATATTTCAATTTGTTTATATTAAGCTTGATACAACAAAATGAGAAAAATCAAACGAATATTCGGTGTTGAAACTTTATTCTGAAAATAACAGAAGTGACCAGGCTGCACAGATGGAACACAAGTTACGGACACAAAAATGTTCAACCTCGAAGTAACGGAAGGTCGCACAGCATGCGTATCTCAGCCAGTGTCGTAGCATGGGATCTGATACCCTGGACACCAGTTTTGGAAGAATGTTTTATTTTTTGTCATTAAAAACATTTATAAACTACCATTAAAAACTGCTACTAAACATTTCAATTGCTGGAAATTCAAAGGATTCTATTTATAGCGGCACTTGACTAATTGTAAGGTTTTTGACTAAAATTCGTTGGTAATTCGAATTTTTCTCTCGTCCCTTGAATTTTCTTTTAAAATAATGTTCATATATTGACTATAATTCGAATATTTGTTGATTAATTCGATGTCGGAACAAAAGATTGCGCTAATTTTTTTAATTGTTTTCATTATTTAACTACGTCCGCTCCTTGTGTCTTCATTGATCCTAAGAGGATAACTTTCAAAGCCCTTTACTCCCTCCAAAAAGCGCAGAAAGCTTTGTTTATGGGCAAACAAAAAAAAAGTTGATTTTTGAAAGCGGTTAGAGAGAGCAAAAATGTAATTACAGGAAATCCAGTTTCTTTCAAATTTCATTTTTTTTCTTTCACGTTCCTATCTTTCTTTTATCAACTATGAAGTTAAATGTTTAGAGCCCAACTCCTGCAGAATCGGTATAGTAATGAAATAAATTCAAGCATACTTATGGCAGTCATTTTTTTGTATGATATTCCCAGGTTGATTACTTGCATAAGAATTTTGGTACACTTGTTCTGCACTACTGTGCTGCATAATTTTTGAAAGGAGATGTTGGAAGAATTTTGAAATTGCTTTTTGACTAGAGCAAGTGTAATCCTCGTATAGAATTAGTCGCTTTCAATCAAAATCTTAAAATATGATTTTGAAAAGATTATTTTTGAATTAACTATATCTTTGACATTTAAAAACGGTTCCAATAAGAACTTCAATTTAAAATTTGGTTGAACAAAATAACAATAAAAGAAACAAGATTAAATAATGATGTGCATCTCCCGCATTCTGCAACATTTACAGTAAATTTATATAAATAAAACATTTTCTCAAATAAAATAACAATTCCTGTTAATAGTACTTTTATTCATTTGTGCATTATCGTAAAAATTAATTTTTAATGTGCTGTTATCGTGATTTTATCATCTATGTTATTATTAATTTTCTCTATATTATTATCAAGTACAATTGTGAAATTCTTTCGGATACGAGGCTAATATTTTCCGAAAATGAAAAAAAAATCATTGTTACTATTAACAGTTAATGTAAGTTTTTTATTTTTTAATTCGGATTTCACCTTTCTCATATTTAGTTTTCTTGTTTCTAACATAATTTGAAATTTTGATTTTCATTGTTAATATATTGTTAAGATGAAATGGAAACATTCTGAGGATATGTTTTTAAAACTGAATTTTAAATTAATTACTCCGATTTTATCATTTGAATTTCATTAAAATGTGGAGGTATATCTTTCAGCCTAATAACATCGGGATTTATATCTTTTTTCTTTTAAAATGTTTCTACTAATTACGTTTATTTGTGCTGAGGTAAAGGAGGAAACACACTCAGATAAACACTAAAGAATTGAACTAAAGAAAGCTTCACACTTGATTGGAGCTTTCACAATATACTGGATATTTAAAATTCTCAGACATTTCTTCTCAATGAAGTAATCAAAATTATAATCGCAATACGTGTCGATAACAGTTGTCACTTATAAACATAGTATTTGCACCAGTTACTTTCGATGTAATTGTTTTATTAGTTTTCTTTTCCCACGAGAAATTTTCTGTCTAACAAAGTGAATTTCTTGAATAACGAGATTAGTTTTAAATACCTATCCTCAATAATTACTACTGTTTTAAATAATCACAGCAAATTGCATGTTAATTCGTAAAATATATTTTTAACTGAACTGTATTAGGGAAAGCGTTCTAAAATTTTTCGTGTGCTATGGGAATATTATGCATAATGATACTCTCATTAAAACTTTATTACCCCTCTGTACGCTGAATGCATTGAGATAAAATGCATATATAAATGTATCACCAAATAGTGATAGAATAATTAGAATACTTAACTTTGATTCACGAACAAATTTATTCTAGATCTTCGGTGTTTGAACCCTTTCAATTTTTTTTATTATTTCCCACAAAGGAAAATAATTAGTCGACTGAATCGGTAAAATCGATGGTAGAATCTCATTCAGAAATTTTTTCAGAAAAATAAGAATGCTTACGTACTGCTTCTACAAATGCTCCTAAATTCAGTGAAAACTGCTTGAATTTTGTAGATATTTAAAAAGTAAATTAAGATTACGGAATGTTCTACTGTCAACTTTTAAAATTATTCGTCTCATTCTAACATCTCCTTTATCTTCAGAACCTTGTGAAAGATAACTTAGCGTATTGAAGATGGTTTTCCACCGGTTTCAAACGAACACGAGTTTATTAACATATGGATTAAGTAATGCTTCTCTTTTATTTAAAAGACATAGTGAGACATGATTGACGTTTGCGATGTTGTAAACAAGTGGTCTCAAGTAACGTTCCCTAAAATAAAGCTGTAGACCAAAGTTTCCTTTAAAGAACAACTCCACGAGATCTATTATTTTTCATAAAAAGTTTATCATGATAGAATTTTTTTGTATTTATTATTATTCATGAAATGTTTTATTTATATATTAATTTTTTGTCCTGTTGTCTCACTACATTCTAAGCTCTTTGAACATATGTAGTACAACAATAAATCTTGCACGCAATAAAATCTTCCAATTTTCAATTAAAAATAAAGTTAACAGAAAATATATTATACTTCTCAGTATGAGCACGCTTGTATATTAAACAACATAAAAATATTTCTTTTTTTAAGTCGGCAAAATTCATCAGTACAGTCAGCAATTTTATTGTCTCGCACCCCCCTGAGAAGATAGATGTTTGTCACGTCCCTCGAAATCCGCCTTGTGTTTGTCCAATCAAGTAAGCACCGACGAAGAAGGAATTTTAATAGTAATTAAATTATATATTTGACGAAGTATCACTCGCCTAACTCATTTCATAAACATTCTTAAAATGGTACAGGAAAATTAAACAAGACTCATTCATTACGGGTAAAGAGGTTTTATTATCTCGAATATGAGACTCAAAATGTCTATAAATGCATCAGCCAGGAAATGTATAACTATGTGTATGGGGAGTTCGAGTATTGCATGAGTTTAAAATAAAATGTTTACTTTCTAAGCCCTGATTTTTTTGGATCCGGATAAGAAATTAGAGAAGCGTTGTTACTCAATAAAAAACGTTACAGTCGGGAAGAGATGTACAAAGGCATTCATCTGTATAATTTATGTGCTACCATATGCATGATCATATCATTAACTCATTCATAAGTATTGATAAAAGGATTCACAAAATACGTCTGAAGATGTCCATAATACATCTTATATTAAATACATCCATTAAAAGATGTATACTGTGTGGAGAGCAATCTTGCCGTGGTGTATAGCATTGTCTAGAAAATTCAGTAAATTTTGGCCCATGGACAAAACAGTAAAATGAACCTCTCATATTACTGGAAGAAATAAGCAATTAAAAAATGTTGTTCGTTCTCCATTAAAATAAGCAGCATCCAAGAAGGTATTTTGAAAAATATCTGCATGATTAAATATGTATAGATTTTTTTTGTTGTTTAATATAAGGAATTTCAAATTAGGATGAGACACCCACATACAGATGCGCCCAGAATATGGGCCATTCGTGTACTAGCTGACAAATTCTTCATATGTGCGTGAGTCAAAGTATTAAAGTATTATTAGCTCCAGATTATTTTCTGTAATTGAAATTTAGATTTTTGACTTTTTCATTTCTCAAATGCTTTAAAAAATGATTACGTGTTATTGTTCACCATAGTAAGCAGATTTTCACCTTTTAGATACTTTTCAAGTTCGATCCTTTCTTTCTTATAAATACAGAGTTATTTTATTGATTATTCAAATCAAAAATTATTTTTCCAGAATTCTGCAGCAAAATGCGAAATAATTCCTCATTCTGTCCGTTCTTTCTTTTCTCGTAGAAATATGCAAGTAATATTGTTTATCATATCTTTAATTTTTTCCAACAAATATTTAATAACCATTTCTGAAGAACTCGTTTCTCATAAGACTTACTTATTTTCAAAACATCTAACAAAAGATTCAATTTTGGAATTTAGTTCCGCACAAGTCATTATAAAAAAAAGCAGAAGGAAAAAAAGTTTAGAATAAGCACGTTAAAGTTTTCTAGCGATCGGAAACCGGTGCAAAAACATACGAAATTCCCACTTTCCCCTTTTTGCGAGGTTTTTCCCCCTCTTCAAAATGCTGAAATTTCGTGCTAAAAGTCAGAGGCCGCACGGAATATTGATGATAGATGTGAGAAATTCCTGGCTATATTAGTCGTTGAGGTATCATTAATACTAGAGCTGTTCGATATTTTTACAAAATGAGACACAAAAGCCAGGCCTTTTAATATAGATGTTCCCCGGGACACGAACTCATCTGTTGCAATAACTCAAAATTACGCGGAGCAAAATTTCCAAAATAGAAAAACAAGAAGTTTCGCTCCTTGACTATATTTCACGTTTTCCGCAAGCATGACATCTGTTGCGTTTTAACAATTACCATAATGGATCTGATTACGGTTAATTTCCCCCGGTATATCGTTAATATTGGATGAAATTTTCGCACATCATTCCACCATGTAAATGACTTGAATCAGTTGACTGCTCAACTGGAGGAGTTAATATGGAGAAAATAATATATTTTCGAACTCCCCCACCATACGCATCTTCCTCATTTCACTCAGTAATTAAACTTTCTGCTGCTTTCTGACCTGCCGTGCGAATTAAGTGAGAAAAGTAGCTTATTTAAAATCTTTTTTTAAGAACATAAGTGCTTGAAGTGGGAATGTAAATTTAAGAATTGATTTAGTAATGTAATTGTCTTTACATGAGATTATTATACGAGTAATTATTTATTTGCGTAATAAATTGTGACGAGATTTGAAAGAATTTTCCATAACTTGTTTTTAGAAATGCAGAGATTTCTGGTTCAAGATGCATTATTTTGACAGAATTGTAAAGAGTATCGTAAAAAAAAAAACTGGTATACTGATATTTTCTGCATGTGAGATATACGTTTATAGTATAAAGTCTGTTATTTTCTGAACAAAAGCAGAAAAAGGCTAGAAAATAGAAAAAGTAATAGTCTTTTTTTCCGAATGGATCAGAATTTCGAATTTGTAAAATTTGTAATTAAAAATATATTATTATATTTTAAGATCAAACTTTTTTTCAGTTTGGAAAATGTTTATATTCTCAGTAAAATGGAAGCTATTCTTTATGCAGTTTTGCAAAAAAAATAAACTTTTGTTTATAATTAAAATAGTTTTTACATAAATTAAAATAGATATTCCAAAAATTTGATCATAATACATTTCAAATAATTTCGATCTATTATTTTTAGTATGTCATACTCCAAGCAATCTTTTATTATTCCTAATCAAAGTAAAGAATTGATGTGAAAAATTAAGATAATGTTTGCTCCACACAGTTTCTTCTGGAAGTGCATTCCGTAATTTTGAAAGTAGTTCTGGAATTTGACGTATTTTAAAATTCATATGGAATTGCATACCTCAGTTTTTAATAGGGATGAAAATACTGTTTATAAGTATAATTACGGGTTTGTGACTGAAAATAAATCGAATATTTTGTTTTTATAGCTTTTTAGTGGAATAAAAATTTTTAATTTTAGTTTTTAAGTAATTTTCAACAACACGTATAGATATTTTATAATATTCCTATTATCTAAATATTAGAAAAAAATGTTTTTAGTTGCATACAAACCCAATTTTATGCTATATAAACTATAAAAGAACATATCCATTTTTTACGAGCGATGAATAATCTGTGCCAATTTCCCCATATTTATTTGTATATTCACGCTCTCTCTTTTATGAGTGAATTAAAATTATGCATTTTTTCAATTAAGATAACAGCTTTATTAAATATCAATTCTTGATTTGCAGCGTGCTAGTATTTTATTTTAAAATTCGTTTCTCTATTGATGAAAAGTTACCAGCAAAAATCACCTTCCCTTTGGTTAATTGTTATGTTTGATAAATTTATTTTATGAAAAAGAGAATGTTTAAATTCAGAATTTTTTTTGAGAAAATCGTTTGTTTCTAAAACACTTGAGGGGAAAAAATCCGTTAGATGATATTTATAACGGAGCATCACTATTTGAAACATGCTAGTTACGTAAATAATACACGGAAACGCCTATATATCTGATTTTTCACAGACGTTCATAAATTGAAAATTGAACATAGTTTAAGTCCCATTTTGTAGCTACACGAGAACTATTTTAAGTACGTACCTCGTCATTTAGAACCGAGGTCAGTGAAGAGGATGGCACATGAGCTGCCACTCCCCTCTCCAGATTTCCACACCACATCAACATGAGGACGTTTGATTCTCGGCAGCAAATTTACTCTGACCAGGCTCAAATGCAGATTGAAGTTTCAGTGAAATCAGATTTCAATCCGCGATCCTCTCATCTCGAAACCAAGACTTTTCCACAAGGTCATCACGGCCGTTTTGATTATAAGATATGTACAAGTTCTGAAAAGTTCAAATTGATCTAAATGTAGTAAAAATTAAGAAATATGAATATCAAATTCTCAAGTGCATGTGAAGTTAACTCCTTGACGTACATAATTTATTTAACCTCCTAATTACGTAGCACATCCTCTTAGGGATAATTATTTCAAACCACACAAGAACGTAAAGGATATCTAAGATACTTCAACGTGTTCTCGTGATATTTGTTTTTAAAATTAAATGTTAGTTTGATTTGATTGCATATTTTAAAATCAAAAATTCTGTAGTTCAGTGCACGAAACAAATACGTCATTGTATGCGAAGAAGTTAGCTCAACTGAAATTAGATAGCAACATATTTAGTTCGTAAACTATCGCAATCTGGTTAAATAATTATATACTTTCATATTTTTTTCTTTTATTTTTTTCTTTGAAGCAAGAGAGAATTTGTGCGAGAAAAAACATGCATCCACCAACTGAAGAGCGCCTTTCAGTAGATTAGAAATTCTCCGCGTTACAGTTCACAGCCGCCGTCTCTTTCACATCGTTTTTGTAGTACTTTCCATTTTCCATTATGATGTTTCCTTGTTGCGAATAGCAGCTACCAGCTTTGCAATTTACTCCTGTGTACAAACTTCACTTAGATTTCTTTCTTTGGCTTATTTATTTAAGTATGTAGATATTCAAAAATATCCTCAAAGCTAGGAAAGAGGGTATGGAAATCAGATGTGCTTTTTCTCATGTGCACTCTTGCCTTTGTTTGGACTATATGCCTTCCTTTTTTTCTCTCTCTCTTCCCCTTTTTTATTATTTAGAAAAGAATGCATGTTTGAGAACAAGCGAGAAAGGAAAGAAAGAGAAGGATGAAAAAAAAAAAAATCGGAGTCTGTGTTTATCTGTGGGCAGGAAAAAAATGTGGAAATAAAAAAAAAATCTCTCACTTGTTTGCAATGCTGTATTTAAATTTGGGGGTAGGTGCTTTCGCGATTTTTCCGTTGTTCTGTTTTGTTTGATTTATCGAATGTGGGAATAAAACATAAGCTTAAATGGTGTGCCGTTGCAGTTCCCATCATGATTCCTCTCTCAGCTTTTTTTTTTCGCTGGAATCTCTTTCCGATTTTAAGAAAAGTCCCCACATAAATATTTAGAAGATATTCCGAAATAATACCAAGTACTTTTGTTCTGGTTAAATTAGGATTATTTGTATCAATGTTTGCAATTAAAAGTCAGTTCTGATCTTGCAGGTAAAGAAATAATTTTTCCAGAAATTATATGTTTAAAAGAACAGCAAAACGAAAAGAAATCTAAGGTAAGACAACAAAAAAATGATCCGCAAAATTGTTTCCTATTAAATAACAAAAAGTAACTAAAAATTCAGTTAGTTACCATTTACCTTACCTAACTTCTAAGACATTTTGAAGTTCTTCAGCATATTAAATATAACAAAACGTACGAAACCTTAAATAACCTCTGTAAGAGCAGATGTTCATAAATAATCGCATTCTGTTATCCAATTTTTATAGAATAAAAACTGAAAGCAATTGTACCATAGTACGAACCTAAATAATCAACAGTATTTTCATTAATTTTTTTCAATAAATTCAATTCCTAGAGACAATTCAGATAATTCAAAAAGTTTTTATTAAGTTTAATTTTTATCAAGTATATTTAATATAATAATATCTTTGTAATAAAAAAGTGAAGCAAAATTAAATGTATAACACTTTTTTAAAAAATTCTCTCAACGTGAAACGACAGGTACCGCTATACTGCTGCGTAGATTTTTTAGAGCCAACGCAATTTCGGAACATTTTCTCAAACGAACTGCATCGAAATAGTGTGGTTTTCTTTTACTTTCATTGAGATACAATCGCAGGCAAATAAAAATAACGTTCACTATAAAAATTATCTCAGAAACTAAGTGCTGTATGTTTAAGAATCAAGTAAATTACCTAGGTTTGAAAGAAAATGCTTAAAAATTTAAAATTTTAGCCAGTTGTTATTAATATTTTATTAAATTTGACTTTAATCGCTTGATCTTTTTGAGCTAGTAACGTAAAACTTTTAAACAATTTAGTTTTAATTTATTTTAATATTCAAATATATTTTTCAAGTAGATGCGAATAACATCTTTGATTAACACGAAAGTAAATTTTTCATTTTAGTAATCCTGGTAGTTATTTCTGCATGAAGATACATACGTATTTTCTGCTTATTTCACACTGGGACGCAGAATATCTTCAGTATTCTATATAGGTAAAAAAAATAAAGATTTTGACTCGCTAGAATACTTAAAGGAAAAAAACCTATACACTGATCTCCTATATTTCTCCTTTATATATTTTCAACATGATTTTCAATTTTGATGAGTCGCTTTGAATCACAACGCTTGCTTTTTTTAATTTCATCTGATTATTAATTCTAAAAAGTCAAATGAAGGTATGTTCCCAATTCAAATAATTTTTTTCTCGCATAGATGAAAGATGTACGGGCCGAATTAGTAGTGTGACCTTAAATTTCTATGCAATTCTCTATTAAGAAATTCTCTCATAAAAGTGTAGATTTCTCATAGATTGAAGTTCAAAATATTAGGTCGATTTTTATTCCTTTTTGTGAATTTTCCTATGATTATTTCATGTTTTGATGTTTTCCTACGCTATCGAAGGATAAAAAAATTATCAACAAAACAGTGGCATTGTCCACCAAGAAATAAGAGCTTATTTATCGTTAATGTAATTCCTTTTTCTGTTTCGATAAGGCTGTTTTGAAACCGTTTGGTCCACATAGAAATATCTTGCGAAAGCTCGTACGCACTGGAGTGGGGAATGCACGAATATTCTTGACATTCCTGTCTAGCAAGCAAGTATGTAAGTGACGCTATGGCCTTCAAAAGGGAAAGACACCTACTTTTAGATTTCGAAGAAAAAAAAATTGAATGTTGAACTGGGTAAAAAATGAAAAAATTAGTTTGTAATAAAGCTAAAGACAATTAGTTCTGCATTCTTCCGCATCAAAGATATGGCTATATTAATATATAAAAATTTCGTGTAGAAAAGTATTAAAAAACTGAAACTTACCTTCAAAAAAGTTCTTATGAACTGTCTACTCTATCTGTTCATTTTTATCGGTCATTGTTCCATCTGTCATGCAACGGAGACTGGGAATTTTTGAATTCGCGTGATTCGTTCAACTGCTAACATCTCTTGTCGTCGTCTAATTTATACCTTGAAATACCCATGTTCAATGAAATTTTCAAAAATTTTGGGATTTGAACTTGAAAAGTATTTGTTAAAAAAGAGAAATAAAAATCAGTATAACCGTATCGTTCTCTCTCCTATTATCGATGCATTATTTTTAATGAAAAAATTTTTGAAATCATTTCCAAATTATCTGAAAAAGAGAATGTTATAAAGAGTGTATATCTGTATCTTTTATACAGGGAAATCAGAAAACGAAAAATGCTATAATTGTGGAAGTAATGTCTGCTCTTTGTGAAGTGACCTTGCACTATCTATCACCCGAGACAAATCGCAGCGCCCCTAGAGACGTATCTTGGAAGTTAGGTATTTTATCTCAGAAATTGCGAGAGGTAGCGAAAAAAGTCATTTACAAAAATGTTCAGCACTACCTATTTGGTATAAATGATTTCTGCTTACACTAGTGATTCAATGAAAAATACATTTTAAGACAGATGTAACTTCATTAATGCAGCGAATGTTTAAATAAGAAATTTATTTAACAGCAGGGTATTATGTAAAACATAATATCCTACATATTAAGATAAACATAAAATTATGTCTTTGAATTATATGATGTCAGTAATTACAGTAAAGTATGATCGAAGTTCCCACCAGAGGCAAGGTTATTTCTAAGTTATCGATGCATGTAGAGGGTCATTTATACTAAATCGATGATTCTCTGCACTTTTTCTATCAACTTTTTACCTCCCTATATATATCGTGGTTTTTGAGAGAAAATTTTTGACTTCTGAGATTCCCCGCTAGGGTCGCTTCGACCGACCTCGATAGCTCATGCCCACTTTAATAAAAGTAGACATAACTGCGACCTTTCTTTGCTCATGCGTAATTCGTTGAATAAAGACCGAGGACCAGCCAACAACTAACAAAATATACCCTTTAGTAGTCATTTCATTTGTAAAACTTAATTTTAAAACATTCTAATTATAGATAAAAATTTATCAAAGTTTGATGAAATTACATTGTGTCTAAGACAGAAAGGAAAAAAATTTACACTTCACAACTCTGAATTAGAAACAAGATTTTTAATTTTTAACCCTATATAAAACAAGTGTTTTTATATTTTTTCGATAAATTAAGAATCAGTGCAATATTGTATGCGAACGGAGGTAATGGATGCCCTTTAAAATCTGATTTCAAAGCTGAATTTAGAGAAGTAGGTTGCCTAAGTTTTAAATATTTACCAGCCAGATTTGGAAGCACCTGCTGAAAAGTTCATATCCCTATTTAATATAATGTTTTTTTGGACACTTATCGGTAAGAGAAGTTGTTTTCAGTTATGAGGCAGTGACTCGTCAACTCAGAATCGAGCAATACTACAAGAGATATTTCTCAAGGGTTGAAACACATACACCTAAAAGAAGTTTTGTTTACCTTTCTTTAGTCTGAAATCCTTACATTCAGTGCCAGATGTTGAATAATTTAATAATACTTAAAGATTCATCTTTATTTTAAAAAACTGATTCATAATATAAGAAAAAAAGATAAAAAAATAAATAATATTTCCTTATCCAGTAAGTGTTTCTTTCTTTCAACTATTATAGCGAAATATCTAGAATGAGAAATAAAGGATAAAACTAACAGTTTAGAGCAGGAGAAAGAAAGAAAGACTTATCGAACATCAGAATTATCTGTATCCATTGGAACACCGGTGAGCTGCAAATACACGTCACTTTCCCACTCTCCTAAGCCATTTAAACCCAAACGTCCTCCTGCTGGTATGGTGTGGAAGTTTGGAGAGGGAGTGCCAGCTCAGGTGTCGTCCTCCTCATCTGATTGCGGTTCAAAATTAAGAGGTTCATGCCAAAATAGCCCTCGTGTTGTTTCAGAACTGGACGTTAATATAGCTAAATTAAACTCTTAAGCCATTTTGTACATTAAACTATTTCAGCCACAATTAGTTGGTAATCTTGCATTAAGAATGCTGGCTAATATTTTTTTATCTTCTTCTTGTCTTCTGAAATGAATAAGGATTTTCATATTTGGTTTGCTTGTACTATATGTGTGATTGGTAACTGATTTGTTGATATTTTTTCATTTCATCGAATTTTTACTATATAAATGTTATGAAAATGAAGGAATATTTTGAAAATCATCACATGGGATGTTGCAGATCTACGACTCCAATATGTGAGGCACTACTGAAGTTATAGAAGAAAAAAATTTCCTGAAAGATAAAAAAAATGCTGACCTTGGGTCAGCTTTGAAATTAATAACTTCAGACAAGATTTCTTGCAAATTAATAAAAACTTTATCAGAGAAAAGTTGTCAGTCATAAAGTAGGGAGTATTAATTTTGCCATTGTAATAATTTTTTAAACGTAAAAATGTTTTCCCGAAAGTCGAAATTTTTGCTGTTCACACAAATCTTGAGCTTAACTATTTAGCTTTTGACACATTTGGTGTCATTTCAGAAGTATGAGATTTGAAATCGAAGTTATGAAATGTGTCCATTAACGGTTTTTAAAAAGGTTATAATTTCTTATGTTATAAAAATACATTGGAGAAATATTTTTCTTACTGTTGGTTAACGTGTAATCTTTATAGAAATATAAGAATTTTAGATATATTTGTAGAAATTTATAAGTCAATAGTGATAAGGAAGAAAGTTTCTTCATCTTTTTGGAAGTGAAAATATCTCTTAACAGATATCAGTGTAAGTATAATTAATGCTCTCATTTGAAAGATGCCAAACTGATGTCTGATATTTCAAGTTCATGTTTCACTCTGTAAACAAGGTATGACAATTTTTCTTATCCAAAACATATGGAGATATTAACTAATGTGTTTTGTTGTAGATTTGTTTCAAAGCAAAGAAAATCATTAAGAAGTAAGAACAATTTTTATTATAGTGGCAAAATTAAAAAGAAATAAATGTTAAGAGAATTATCTCTCTGTACACCAATTGCACCTGAAATTCAACCTGAGCCCTTAGTTTGATAACTTTTAGGAGCTAGAATAATACAAGCACATTATAAAATATGTAGAATAGATAAATATATCACTTTATATTTCTCTTTGGACCTAGCAATATGAATTAAAAGCTTTTCACTGTGGCACAAATAAGTTACGTAAGTGAAAGCCACAAAAACATGTCAAGTCACAGAGAAAACTACAAATATAATCCAGATATTTTGGTGAGAAAAACTGTGCAAATATAATAGCTGTTTTTGCTTACTACCATAAGAACACGCAAGTTTCGACCACTGTGGAAAATTTCACTCATCTCAATCGGATCTATACAATCGATTAATCGTTAATACATTACTTAATGACATAATACGTACAATGAAAATATACTTTTTAAACAATTAATGCAGAAAAAATTTAGTCCTTGGTAAATTCTCATTCAAATTGACATTTTGATAAATTACTTCTCCCAATATAATTAATTTTCTTTAAAATTAAAATTCGAATGATTAATTTCGAAGCAGTAGTTTCCTAAGTCATACTAGTATAATCAGAAAACAAGGTTTCCAGTAGGATCGTATAGATTATCATTTTCTCTTCTTTCTTTAATTCTCTTCTAAACACGCAAAAAAGATTTGTACAGTTTTTAAAGTTCTTATCATTTTAAAATTTCGGTAAAAATAAATTTTGTTATTCACTTCTTATCCAATTATTATTAAGGAGAAATACTTCGATTTTTGGACGTTCTTCCGATTGTCTTTCTGCTAAAATATTTAGCACTTAACCTTTCGTTATAGCTAATCCCATTATAATGGATTACAGCTGAACTGCTTTTTGTGCCATGAAACCTATTTGATGCACAGGTAGTGTCTAGCCTCTATAGTACCCTAATTTTCCCAAGCTATGGGTAGATAAACATGCTGAAAGAAGTAACGTCAATTAATATTTAATGGTTAGGGTAATATAAGAATAGGGTTTTAAAATAAACTTACTCCTTATCTCGAATATAGAAATATTCCTTCCCTTTTGTTAATTAATTTTATATTTTTCGTTCTAAATTATGACAATAAAAATCTTCTATGTTTTTAAAAGTAAGGAACTTCAGAATTAGAAATTTTGACAAACACGTAGGAATAAATAGTTGCTTCACCATCAGTAACTATTATTTCACTATTTAGTAAATATATTTGTAACTAATCTGGATATGACATCTATTATGCCAATGTGATATCTTGTAGAGGCCAAACACTCAAATACTGAAACATTTGTAAATGAATATGTTTTAAGTCGGAATATATTATAGCATAATTTACATTATATATAAAGATCTTTTTATACATTATATATAAAGAACTTTATCAACAATAATACTTGAAGAATGTTTAACAGAAGCCCTTCTATGGTATATTCTCATGGTAACGAATGGGTATAAACAAATTTAAATCTTGAATAGAATTTGATCATCAACTTTTGGTAGCATGGAATATAATCACATTTCTAAAATTTCGTTCATTTTTAACTGGCATTCTAGAGGCATTTTTTATTTCAAATTATTTTATTGCTCTCACAAATGAGCAAGCTTTGGAGGTGAGGGAGGAAACGAATACTTGGAGGTTCTGTTCGAATCTTGAGGAGACACTAGCCATTCGTGAGAAATCTGTCCACTTCCGAGAGTTGGTTGGGGATGGGGATAGTAGTAAGATGTAGGATGCAATTGAGTTTGGTAACTGGAATTATTAACGATTGCACGAACATTGTTAGGAGTCGTGTAATCCACAGCTGTGCAAAAAAGTCCCATGGAACTTTGGATATTATTTTGAAATGGCATATGAACGTTGCTATGATCCCATGTTGGATGAGATTGGACTACAAATCTTGACGCTACATTGGAATTGTAATAAAAAGCGTTGTTTTTTGAGCTGCAGTCAAGGTCGGAAGTACAAGGGGAATTTAACGTTGTATCCACCATGGTCGGCTGACTGAAGTTAAGTTGAAATGGTGAAGATGGTGACGGAGGAGTCGAAACGCATTGAGATGGCGTAGACGAAGCAGACGGAGAACGCATCAAATTCTTTTTGTCAGGTTCATTTTGAGCATACGAAAGGTCTTGCTGTTGATGGCGATGAGGAAACAAAGATGCATCGGGAAATGCATTTGGATACTGCAGATTTCGAGAAGTATTTGGAGAAAGGTACATCTTATTTCCATTAGAAATGGGATATGCGGACGGATGGGAAACAGGTATTTTATTAGGTGGGCTCAAAAGTGGATCGGAATGAGCTCTGATGGAACAAGAGCTCAAACTATTATTTGAACTGGGTGAAGACTGCATCCCGTAATTTGGCAGGGACTGGGTGTTGTTACACTCGGCAACGATTGCTTGTCCTCCAGAATGTGCAAGGTTGCAACTGGGATTCGATGCTGTAACGGGAGAGGTCGGTGAATTAGTTAGAGGTGAAGAAGCAGTCATATTTCGACCAGAGTTTGGAATGTCTTTCTCCGAGCCTTGGCAGTAGACACCTTTAGACTTTTGTTCTTTCTTGTATTTCATGCGTCTATTCTGAAACCAAATTTTGATCTGTCGCTCAGTTAGGTTGAGAAGAGAAGCCATTTCTATCCTACGTGGTCTACATAAATAGCGATTGAAGTGGAATTCCTTTTCCAGTTCCACTAACTGGGCACTTGTATAAGCTGTCCTTGCTCGTTTTGATGGCTGCTCACCTATAAAACAATAAAAAGGTATTTTTTTAATATAATTGTAAAACATTGTTCAGGGAAAGTTTTAACATTATTCAATTACAAGGCCGAATCTAGATATTACGGTACATTAGAATAAAATTAGATATTATAGTATATTACAATGCAAAATCTATTATACTTTCTCTACATTTTTTTTTACTTTGTAGTACATGTGAATGTGTTACTGATACCAAGTTCCATCATGTCGCCTAGTGTTATCCGAAGTTTTATTTAAAATAGAACTTACAAACGAATCATCTTGCCGAAGATTTTCTGAATTTTTAGCTATTCTAGTTTGCAAAACTTCAATGATAAATTAATAGAAACTTGATTATTCTGAAAGATGTCATTCTCTATATTAAATGAGATAAAAAAAATAATAAACTTCATGAAATAAGAAGGCTATATAAACGTGAAGAGAGTAATTAAACCATTATTAAAAGCAATCTAAAATGTCTTCTGAGAAAATAACTAAAATGTTAATGAGAAAAATAAGAAAGTTGGAGTAATAGAAATTAGGGTTTAAAAGAGCTTTATATGAGATAGAAAAAGTATCTAAAAAAGACGAAACAACATTAATAGAAGCAATTTATTTGGTGCGCGCAAAGTGCAGCATCATCCAGGAAAAAATTGAGAGGTACAAAGATAAAAATACAAATTAAGGGAAGTTTTAATTGTGATAGAGGCAAAAATACAATAATATTAATAAAAAATGAATGAAAAAGAACGAGGAGGAAGAAGAATCTGGTGGATGATGTCATCAGAGGCCTTTATCCATGCACATTCAAAATTAGAATAGGTTTTCTGTCGAGGAAAAACGACTTTAAGGTCTAAATTTGAATTTTACTCTAAGGCCTGAACCTATTCGGGTACAAATCGGAAAGAAAAATATTCATCCACAAAGAATGAATTGAAAAGTCTTTTAAATATAGTCTGAATAAAAGGGGCTTAAAATGTCTTGCCTCTCTTATTGTGGAATGGAAAAAAACGACGCTCAGAAGTGAGCTTTGTTTATATGTGTGCACACCTATCTCCATCTAGTGAGGGATACACTAACTAAAAACCTAATAATTTGTTGTTGTTTATCATAAAGTTTTTTTATAGTTTTTATTTAGATTTTTAGTGTTTTAAAAAAATTGTAATTGTTTTTATGCATTTTATAATTTTTATTTCTATAATTCAGAAAAAATTGCAGGGAAGCCTTTACTAAATGTGCGGTATATGTGGTATTAGTATTATAGCCACTTCCAGTGCAATGGAGAATTTGATAAGTAAAACATTAATTGAATAAAATCTAAGAGATTAAAAATTCTTTAATTCTTAATTTTAAAGAAATATACAGGGTAGCCGTTTAACTTTAAATTAATCTTTAAATTGTCAATGGTCTTGACACTAGCAGAATGGATGTTGCAAATATTTTTGATTCTTTTGATTTGAGAGTGGATTGTATTTTTTATGACTTTTAGGTTGAGATTAGTTTGATAATGACAAAGAGAAATAGCCCTAAAATTAAAGCCATTTCTTTTGTCATAGATACCAACCGAAATTCCTGAATCTAAAATTTTAATTACTAGATCTAAATAATTACAATTATTGTTAATATCGTTGGTTTTATTCAGTTTAAGTTCTTACGGATAGCATTTAATCAAATAGTCAAGGTTGTCAAAGTTGAATACAGTTAGGTCATCAGTATAACGATAGGCAGAAATGAGGTTATTTTTTATGAATTCTCTCTCGAATGTATGAAGAAAAAACATTCGCCAGTCCACTGGAAAAACTAGTACCCATTGGAAGACCACATGATTGTCTGTAATAGTTCATTCTATTGAAGAGATAATTTTCACAGATTTTAATATTGCAAATTTCTAGCCATCTATTTTTATCTATGAAATTAGAGTTAAGGTATGAGTCATATAAATTAATGCAGGCTTCAATTAATTTTTCATGTGGGAGGCTGGTGAAAAGATTCTCAGACTATGTTTAAAAGACTGTTTTGAATTTCTTCTCTGTGGATAAATGTTTTTCTTTCCAATTTGTTCCGAAATAGGTTCAGGCTTTAGAGGAAAATTCAAATTTAGACCTTAGTCATTTTTCCTCGACAGAAAACCTATTTTAATTTTGAATCTGCATGGATGAAGGCTTCTGATGACATCATCCACCAGATTCTTCTTCCTCCTCGTTCTTTTTCATTCGTTTTTTGTTAATATTATTGTATTTTTACCTCTATCACAATTAAAACTTTCCTTAATTTGTATTTTTATCTTTTTATGAGATAGATTTTAAAATTATATAGTTATATATATATAAAGATTTTATAATTATATCCTAGCACTACATACAAACTATGAAATGAAACAAAGAAAGCCCTTCTTTTATGATAGAGACTTTTATGCCTTTGCCAATTGGTACTTAATTTGTGTAAAATAGTTTCTCGAGACCCAAATGTACTACGTATTCATGAAGGAGCATTAATATTCAGATAAAAATCAGTTGAAGGTAATTAAAAAGAAGTTCATTTCCCGCAGCTATTTTATAAATTTAAATGAAATACTTGAAATAAAAGTGATTTTCTTGATTGTTAAGATTTTGACAAGAGCGTTTACTGTTAGCCTTCCAGGAACAACATAGGGGATTCAGATCTATAGTTTTAAAAGCCCTCATTTACAAGTATAAGAGACAAAATTACAGACATAGCACTGGTAACCAAATACAATTTCAGCCCATCCACACCCTCCACTTTGTTTGAATAGACAAACTTGATATTTTTCCTATGTTAAAATTCCATCGTGTGTGATACAAATTTCGAGAATTTTATTCGCGTTTTCTGGCAAAGTGTCTTTCCATTCGGATGCAAGAAACCGGGTTCCGTGGCTTGCTTTCAACTGAGAAGCAAATCTTATGCGGCACATTTGAAGGGGAAGATTGTCTTCCGAATGTTAAAACGTTAGTCGGAGATAGGGAAAATCGTCTCGGACAGCGATGAACCAGTGAATCGTAAACAAAGTGCGTGTGCCGTATTCAAATACCAACCCGCCTGATTTGCATTTGAAACACAGAGCTTGAAATTGAAGAATGGACTCTCTATTCATCATAGCGTAACACGCCAAATTTGAATAACCTGGAAACGGGCCAGATAATATTATAACTAAGATCGAAAATTCTCGACAAGGGGGGATGGATGGAGGCGGGAGGCTTGGTGTACACAAACACACACTCAGGCTAAAAAAAACTCGAAATGTAAATAAATAAATAAAAGGAAAGTAAATCCAGCGTGTCTTATCAAATATAAATCATCCCAGCAAGTTTTTGTTCCAAATGCAGAAAATGGAATCAGCAAAAACGGTGAATCCACATCATTTGACGCACACTGCTTCCCCCTTCTTTTCCTTTCACTTCTCGATGCAATGCGACTTCTTGCGTGCATATATCAGTCTAATACCTACATCTTCTATTCTCAGATAATTCTGTGTCCCCTTTTCTTCCCTTAGGCATGTTTTATGCATAGTTCTCGGCGCTCGGAGCTTCCCCAAATGGACCACAGTCATATTTGGATTACTGTGTTTAATATGTTTAAAATGTAAATTTGGAGATAGATATTTTTTATGCTTCTTGTGCAAATCAAATAAAGAGGAGCACATCAGAAGCTAAGGGAAAGAGAAAAAAAATGTGATGTGCTTCAGAAATACATATCAATCTACGTGACATTTAGTTCGTTTTATTCCTGTCAATGAATTTATTAACTGATGGGGTGCGTTAGAAAGAAGCATTGGCGGAAAAAGAGTCGGAGAGCTCTTTAGAAAATATTCGCTTCATTTATAATTTACTGCTTATATATAGAGACGCATTTCCTTCAGGTTTTAATATTTGATTTAATAACTTTCTCATGCAAATAATTGAGTTTTTTACTTGGATGATGGACGAGCAGGTTTTATTTTGCCTTCACTCTTTTCGTCACTAAAAGTTTAATATCGAAGAAATGAATGTTTCCCTCTCTCTCTTCCCCTCCCCCATTTTAATGAGCATTACGTAACAAGCGCTTCTTTCTCCATGAAACTTTGGACGCATAAATCCTAAAGACCTCATTTTTTGGAATAATGCGTTTTGCATCATTTAGTGTACCTTCTCGATTTCAAGTTCTTTGTTTTATTGAAAAGTTTGTGCTCTTTGATACATTTTCAATTTATCGGAAAATGAGGTGCTGTAGGTAGACATATATAATGCTATTTAAAAACAACTGAAAATTATTATTTATGCACTCTTTAAATAAAATGTAAATTAAAATATTAATTACTATGAAAGATCCTTAAGGATAAATTCATGAAATCTGTTTATGAATTATCAGAAAAATATTATTTGAAATATACCCTAGGGTAATATCAAAAGAGTTTATTATTTAGATTTTGAGTAATGAAAATGCTACTTTTAAACTCCTCCAATTTTGCAATGATTGCCATCCCGGTATTTTTTTAACTTTTGAAATTATTCTTATTCCATATTTCATCTATTATCTTTAGAAATAATTTAGCGCGTATCTTTAGAAATAATTTCCTTAATGTAACTATGTGTTGAAGTTTTATTGCATGTCAGGATAATATGCTTAAGAAAAGAGCTATTCTAGCCGTAAAAATTTAAAAAAATATGCCTAGTCACTTTTTTTATAATGAAAATTTTTAACTAAAATCACTAGTTTTTAAAAATGGTGCGAGGAAAAGTGTACAAGAACGAGTCTGACTTTTAATATTTCACATATAAAAGTTTTTAACTTTAAAAAGTAGTAGTTTTAAGCAGTTTTTCATTCCCCCCCACAAAAAAATAAGTTTTTTGAACTTTACTTATTTTGGGTTTAAGGAAATGGGTTCTTCAAAGTCTGTATCTTTCCATCAACATGACTTCTTTAAAAAACATTCCCAGCGTTCCCAACATTTATTTAAAAAAACTAAAGATTTTTTTTCAAAAATTTCTTCTTCGAGATCTATTGCAAATAGATTTTAATTAATAAATTTTAATCCTGATTGATTTTTTCTCAAATCGCATAACAAATAATTTAGTCTCTGAAAATCATATTAATATCTTTGCTCTGAGCATTTTCGTATAGTAATATACATTTATGATATGATAAATAAGAGTATGTATACATATTTTAATGAATTTTATGGTAGATAATCGATATTTTGGTACTAATTTTCATTCTATGATAATAGATGAAGCATTTCTCTCTCTGAGAAAAAATATTCATATAAATTAAAAAAAGAAATAAATATTAAATAAATTCACTGCTATTTCTCTTGCAGATAAAAATACGAACCTCATTGTTGTTTCTTCGGTAATGACTCAAAAAGCTATTTTTAAATCGTCCCAAGAACACTACTGAATCGGAGTGACAAACTTACCTTTACATATAGACATGCCTTTGAAATCTGACACAGTTTACTCAAAGGTAAGGGCGAATGTCACATTTTTTTTTCCCAAGAGATGACTAGTGACAACTGTTCAACCGCAAAATTCCTGCGTGTATAGCAATTCTTAAAAAGCGTCTTTTATTAAGTTTTAGAATGCTTAAAATCAACCAACATATTTTCAATGCTTATTTTTATAAACTCTAATGAAAAGGAGTATTAGATGCAGCTTAATTTCATGAATTGATTGTTTGCCATTTATTGCGTCGAGGAAGAAAGCTTCGTTGACAAACTAAGCTCAGAAGATGTACTAATTTTATAATGGTATTGACATAAGGGAAATATAAGATTATTTTCTGTGTACAAGTATCAATGCTGACTTAAAATATGAAATATTATTTAAATTATAAATGTCGACTTCAGATTCTTATAAAAATACAGTTACTGTGCTTTAAGGGAGTATATCATTTTATAAATCTAACAAACAAATAATGGTCCTGAAATGTTTTGGAAATTATGCTCGAGAAGTATTTATTGGAATAAGGAGTAACTTCAAAGTAAATTCATCAGCATAGCACGGTAGTGTAGTTAGTTTGTAGAAACCTAATTTCCTGAAACCTATAACAATAAAATCAAAAATTAACTATATTTATTTATAATATTAACAACAACCCTTTTTCTAATTTTTAATGTTACTCCGATTATCTTTATTACTAAATATAACATCACATTATTTGCCATATAGAAAACAATCTTTCTAAAGTATCAAAGTACAAGTCTATATGTTAAAACCCATATTAATGAAAAAAGTAAGATTTTTTCAAGAATTAACTTTCTTGTACCTTCTTCCTCCTCTTTTAGTTAATTATAATATTTAATTATTAAATATCGCTACTTCGAATTCTACCAAAATTAAACCCAATTTCATCAAAGTAAAAACATTATAGTTAAACACAACTTTCTTATCTTTTACTTTTTTATGAAGCAATGATATTTATAATTCTAATTACTAAATATCTTGTCTTAGTATTTGAAACTTAGGCGGCTAATTTCCCAAAGTGCCCGAGTACATGTCTATCAAAATTAAAACCAAGTTCACCGAAGAAAATAATTTTTCTGAAAACAACCTTCTCATTGCTTCTTCATGTTGTCTGCGAAACATGCCTCGCAAATAAACAGTTCTTCAGAAGCATTCCAAAAGATCGACCTTTCTCATCCTAATTCCAAGTTTTAGGCGGAATATTTTATTAAAATAATTTCAATATTTTCTTCTAGAAATGAGCCCAAATTACACCCTCTTTCCGGAAAGGGTACTGCACCAACTTTTCCCTGAGGATAAAGACAAGCAAGTCATCCTTAAAATGCCAAACAAAACTGAAACCCGTTGTAAAGCTAGAATATTCCATTCTTCTTTTCTTAAAGTACTGCATAAATCTCTCTGGGGAGAAGACTTGCGGATGTGCAATGTGAAAAAAAAGCAGAAGAAGAAAAGATAAAAGTAAGCTGAAGCTTTAGTCGAATTCCAGAGCTACAAATGAAAGCTGCTGCTGAAAGGGTAGGATCTAAGTCTTTTACTCCCAGCTGTCTACTTAACCCGCCTTTGTTCTTGAATATGCAAATCAGGAGACACGGGCAAAGGGGAATTTTAATGATTGCTGGGAAATAAGAACCTCTTTGGATAGAGTTTCCCTTCAGGTCGCGATGCTTGATGTAAGGAATTTAAATATTCACTTGCCTTTTCCAGCTAACCAATAGGGTTTAAATCGCATCTTCAGCGATTGGAAGTTTTCCATTATTGTTCAGGATCCATCATCTGCACAAAAGCTTCGGTGGCTTTGGGAAAAGTTATGCTTTCACGTACCTGATCAGCTCGGAAGTAAAACCCCAACTTTTGGTTTACTTACTTTTCACCATAGTTCCTCTTCCTTTTCGAACAGGCGAACTTGAAGATTCGAGCTTAAGTTTCTTAATAGCTTCTGTCACTTACACAAAGAATAATTTATGTTGAATTTCAGAATATGCTTTTTAAAATATACATTGTAAGATATTTTAAGCATTCTTAAATCACAAATGTACACATCAAGTTTTAATCTCTAAATTACATTCGCAATACAATTTTTCTCGGTAATATTGCCAAGCAATAGACGAAATTTTAATTGTATGTTTTTGTTTCTATGCAGTAGCAAAATTAAATTTTATTATTCTAAAATGAATTATGACTAAATAAAGCAGTATATTAGAATTAATATTTGTACAATTAAGCAATGAATAAAATTCCTCTGTCTTATATTTTTAATTTTTCTACTTAGACGTTGATTAGTATGGGTAAGCAACAAGTTGCAAAATATTGTTTCAGAAAAAAAGTAGAGGGTGTAAGAAACAACCCCTTAATCTCATGCCAAGGAAAACTGAAAAGATTACAGCCCATGAAAAAATCGTTAATTCCTTAATAATGCTGTGAATCCTCTGGTTTTGTTACTAAAATGGCCTTCCGTAAAGCAGATACGTATGTCTTCTTATGCACAGATTTACACCCTAATGGAAAGCAAGAAAGCATTAAAGTTTGATGTGAATTTTTCATAAAATACTTTAAATTTTGATAAAACTTTAAATATTGTCATTCATGAGTCCAGTATCTTGAAACAAAATATGTTTTAAAATCAAATTCAGAAATCGTAAAATATGCTTGGCCCCCAATAGAGCTCCGTAAAAATACAATTATTTTAAACTTGCTAAACAGAAAGGGAAAACAGCTTTCTCAGGCGAAACGTAACTTATTCATCTGAGAATTATTCCAAATTTTAAACTATCAAATGGTTGTATGAATTCGATTCAAGATGCTGATGACATTGACAAGTCGTTGAGGTTGCTAACGTCACATTTATTTCTGGGACATGAAAACACTTCCACATTATTCTTGCAAGTTTGATAAATTAGACTTGGATTAAGATAGTAAAAGCCAGTAATAACAAACGACGAAATGAAAATAGAAAAGTTGTTTTAAGACATTAAACATTGCTTAAATTCTTTTTTAAAACGGATATTACTTTATTTATTTTATTTTCCAGATAAATATATCAGTTGCTACTAAATAAACCAACACGAAAAAGAATTGGAGAAAATTCAGCAAATCGCATATTTCTTCAATCGATCCAGATTATTTTAACTGGAAAAGTTAAAAATTTTCATAACTTTCTTTCTTCTCGAGATAATTTCTTTTGTTGAAATAATTTTTACTTTTGTTCTTCATGCGTTTACAGTATGCTTTATGAAAAAGTGTAAAATAACGAATAATGAATTTTATGGATTCCGAAAAACTTCATTGTTACCTACTCTCTGCACATGACGGCAAATTTGCAAGATTCTGGTTTTGAAATTTTTGTTATTGCTTTAAAAAAATTTCTAAAACCAAACAACAGCATACTAATATTTTGTATCCTTTACTAACTCGTGATATTTTTGCTTTTAGCCTAAAAAAAAGCTTTTTTAGGGCTAAATGAGGTGAGGATTTCCAATCGCTTAATGAAATTATGTCCTCGAGAAATATATTGTGTCTGGTCCCAAATAAAAAAATAAATGTAATTTTGCAATAAACAACAACATCGCTGCCTCTTCAGAGTAATCATATTATGGAAGAATAGACTGTAAACCCCATTTTACATAGAAGATTCGGTCCTGAGGGTAATTACGGGACCGTCTACAAATTGATGAAGAAAAAGGTTTTTCGGCCCACCCCGCTTCACAGAATACCGATAACAAGATGAAACTTTCAGAAATGGTTATATTTAATGTGCATAATATTTACAGGAATTTTCGTAAACTCAGCACAAATATTTGGGAAGATATAAAGGTTTTCTTAAAAAATCCCAAATTTTCCCACCTGTTTTTTGCTTATAACACGTAGAGTTTTCCATTATATTATACGAAACTTACAGAAAAAAATGACAATATGTTACAAAAGCATTTTGTAAAAATTTGGAAAAATATTTTTGAATATTACAGGAAATATGAACATTTTTAGTAAATGTTTTACTGCGCATGCGCGGAACAGAGCGTAATTTTTCTTTCACAACTTTAAATCCAGATATATAGGGCAACTTGTATAAAAAAAAATTCAGTTCAATATCCTTAGTATTCAGAAAGATATCGGCATTACAACGAGCAAATTTTTTTATATTTTTATAAACATTTATTTAAATTTAAAATCAAATTTTACATGCATTAACTTGTAAAACCAGAAAACAACTAATCCATATAATAGCTAAGAAAAAATGCTGCGCACTTTTTGCGTTGAAAATTATTAAAAATAAGAAATAAGGAAATAAAAAGATGATATTCTGAATATTTCGATATAAAAGACTGTTTCAGAACAGAAATCAGTTTACTTGTGACATCTTGAGATGTAAATGATGCCAATTAATTCACGTTTTAATTGTCTAACAGATTAAATCATGGAAATATCATGCGACATCTATAATTTCCCTAAATGTATCAGAGGAGGAACAAAAAATCCTAGGGAGTAATTTAGCTTCTTATATTTTCCCCATCCAACAATTTATCATGAAATCAGTCATCTTTTTCGTTTTCCCATTGCAACCGTTTAATTCATCCTCTACCCAGCTAAAGTATAAATGTTTCATTGAATAGATTGTTATTTTTCTTCTTAATTTATACTTTCGTAAGTTAAAATGAAATTTCTGATAATCCTAGTTGTATTATCGATATTTACAATGAAATAAACGCAAATAAAAATTATCCTTGTTAATAATATTTATTTTTATTACAACATACGTTATGATTTAAAGAACACAGATAACTAACCTACTCCCGTTCTTTTTTAAAAAACAATATTTTTTTTTATTTTGTTTTGCTTCATAATATCTTGCCACTAAATCTTATATTTGTGTCTGCATTGATTTCTATTTTGTTTTGTTTCTTACGAAGTAAAAGGCTAGAAATATTCTTCGAAACACTAATATTTAGCATTCTTCTTTCGATATCTAATGAGAGTAATTAATCTATTCATTAATTTATTTCCAAGGAATTCTTAAAAGTTTTTAAAATTGATGAATGTACCATTAAAGAAGAATTTTGTCCATTTCCCACCCAAGTTCCCCCTTCCGCGCAATTTTCAACTGAACTTCAATCAGCATCCTTTGCTTTTAATTTTACGCTGCGGCCTCTTTCCACTTATTGAATCCAGCAGGTCTTACATTATTACTTGGGTTTGCAAAACTGTTAATAACCTGGTTTTCGATTACCGAAAACAAAATATTAGGCCAAGCTCGGCGAATTGATTAAAACAGAAAAAGAAGGCTATACGTAATTAGACCAAGAAGGATAGAAAGCCGGTTTCCTTTAAAAGTCTTTTATTAATGAACGCCTTATCAATTAAAAGGTAACGGAAAACTTTCACTTTCAACCCAACTTGTATCGAAGCTTTGGGTATTTTGATTTGAAGCCTCCCAGAAAAGTGAACATCCAGGTTCTGATTTTAATGAGTGTGACACTGCCGTTGATTAAAGCTTTGCTGAGACCACTAATTAAGTTGTCTTCGACACTCTTCCTTTCTTAAAGGTTTCTTGTCTTATCGCGGTTGGATAATTAGAAGGGTTCAATAGTTGCTGCACCTGTACACATAGATCAATTAGTATCGCTCCTTCAAAGGGGGGTTGCTTGAAAGGGAAAGAAATGTCACCTCCCTTACCCTTCCTCTTTTATTTATTTTTTATCTGGGGAGTTGAGTTTCTTTTTTTTTTAATTTCGGTGATCGGAAACGAGGAATCGAAGAGTATAATAAGTTGAGAGTGCCTTAATGATAAAAGCGGAAAACTCAATCCAGTTTTCGTTGATTGGTAGGCACTTTTTTTAATAAAAATAAGTGTCGATGCACAAAAAGCGGATTTTTCTTACAGTTCTTTTCCGCTTCTCTTCAGATGCTCAGTTTCATTATAAATCATCCAAAAGACGGGAAATAAATGCTGCCCTCGCAACAAGGAGTGGGCAGATATAACTGGATCAACAGTTGAACCACTTTCTTAACTCATTCAACAGTTAAGCAGCAGTCATTTCATGCACTATCTATTAGTAATTTGATAAAGAATTTTTAATAGATTTGAAATTGTGCTCTGTGCTATATATATTTTTGAGTAATCGAATCTGTAATCTATGGTTTATGTATACATTAATCGAAAACTTCCGAAAAAAATTTATTTTAGAACGCGGTATTTAATTTTAAAGCTTTGAGATTATTTTATTTATCACAGCAAAAAAAAATATCTGCGTTATTAAAAAAAAAACAATCCAAAATACCCCTGAAATGTTTTAAGCAGTAAGTAGTACAGAAAGCTGCTCGTCTTCAAAATATTACTTTTTCTACGTCATTCTTGATCTATTGATTTCTAGCGAGACTTAATAATATTCTGTTGTTAGACCATCCCATTCTGGAATATAACCAATTGAGTTATCAGATATGGCTAAAAAACCTGGCGTAGGTTCCTTATACCACTTACTGTTCTTGCGATTGACCTGAAAAATCAAGCCAAAGCACTCTGCTCGCTAAATAGTAAATGCTGGTACTTAGAATACCAGCACATATTATTACTTCTGTTATTCCAAGATAATCTTCACTGTCTAGTCAGAATGAACTTATTTTGAACTCTTTCTTCTATTAGCTGAAACGTATTAATGTTTGTTATCAGTTAGGATAATGTTTACTTCTCAATTGCCCTTTTACGAGTTTTAATAAAGTGTCCACGTTTTCGAATGCTACGTTTAAAATATTTTCAGACAATATGCTACACAACAATACTTAAATAATAACACAATTTAAATAATACAATACACCAATGATAATACTATCCAATAAACTATACAACTTAATGAAATACACTTAATAAACTGTTTGGTTTGTAATAAATTGTAAAACTTTATTTTGAAATTTGTATGCAATCCCTAGAATGGACTTCATTTCTTTACTTGATTCCATGTTTTTACTTTTCCTGGTCTTACCATAACATTTCAGCTTTACAACTTCACGCTTCAGAGCAGGCGCTTTTACATTTATTTGCTTATTTTTCAACTTCAAAGTTCTTTTTTATACTTTTATATGAATATCTTTCCTCTCAAGCATTTGGTGCGGCATGACCTAAAATGATTCTTGAACTGAGGAATTCCGTGTAAGAACATTGATCAAATAAATAAAATTTCTTCGGCAGTCGAAAGAGAAAAAAATCTCCGCCCCCCCCCCCTTTTTAGTTACCTCAGAAAACAGTTAGATGCGTTCTTCAAGTGTGTCAAAACTGTTTTAAACCTTCAAACATAAATCTAAAGAGATTGATTATTATAACTAATAGAATAAATATCATTTCTGGCCTATTGAATAAAAATAAAACAGAATTAAACCTTTATTAACATGAAAGCGTTTAAATTTGAGGTCTGATTTGCATTATCAAATATAATAAAATAAAGAAAACTTGCATAAATCCGTTGTGTGTGCAATATTTAATATTTATGATCCTTTTCTTATTTTTCTGCTTCGCACTATGCCCATGCAACCGTTTAGTAATAATAATGATTGCGGATGCAGGGGTACCGGCTGCAATTATGTCTTGTTTAAATCGTTTCTTTTAAAAAGTTTTAATTAAAAAAGTTTAGAAAATATAATTATATTCCTTGCAAAATATTAAGCAATTCAAAACTTTTAATAATAATTAAATATAACATTTGTACTATCATTAAGTAATTAGAATCGGAATGCTAAATAGCTTACTAAAACTGTCTTATAAAGATTTAGCTTTTATTAAATCAAAAAAAGGATCCGATTAGGAATAAACAGTTTACACTTAAATATTGAAAGTTCTTAAAGATGTCATGCATTACTCTGTCGTCAAAAAACCAAAAATAACCCGTATATCTTTATGAACATCGTTCCTCTTTAAAACAGCGAAGAAAATGCGACATCGCAGTTTATTTAAATAAGCCTTGTAATGAAGCAGAATAATAATAAAAGGGTGAATGGCATGAATCAATGCACTAACAACGAATTTTTACAAATTTCCTCTATTTGTGATATTTGATGCTTCGAATTAAATTAGAAAACTGTCCTAAATGAAGGACACTGAACGCATTCTTACATAGCTTAACACAACATAGCTGCACAACATTAATGTTGTTTATCAGAAGTTACTAAAACAGTCGATAGAAAAAATACCTGAAGGCATATGTATCTACATAGTATAATATCCTTAAAAATACAAATTATATTTTTCTCACACATATATACTTCTTACTCATTATATAAGTATATCCTAAAGTCCCTAACTTTCACGTCTTCCTTCAACAGTCAAAACTTCCGAATCTTTAAAAAAAATTAATGTCATTAAAAAGGATCAAAATACAGGAATTTTAAAATTTATCAACAGTCAAGTCGCTTGGCTTCCTTTCTGGAATAGATAAAGGAAAAACTTCATAATTCCTTGGTGCGAATTTCAATGAGAGCGTAATCGTAGCGTTTGTCATCGATATTAGGCAAACAAATGCGTGAAAATAAACAGAACTTTCGCTACGCCCCTTTGCTCGTCGTGCGTGACATTTTTACTCCTATTACTTACATGCATATATTTACAATACTCCATAACATTTTGAAAAGCATTTTGCAATTAACCAAATAAAAATTATCTCTAAGTTTTTGTCAAACGTTTAACAGTTTACTAAATTTTAAAAAAAATGCTTCCTAAATTTTTGACAAATGTTTAGCAAAAAAGTAAAGAAAGATGTCAAGCTACATTTTTGAAAATAAGATTTATAGTCCTTTCAAAAAATCGAAACTTTGTGAATCTTGAACCATAGTTTACTTAATTACATAAATAAGTATTAATTTCTATCTTAGGCAAACTTTAGAAACAATATGAAACTTTAAAAATTCTGATAATTTCATGAACTAATCATCGCATAAATATTTTGATAACATTGATTTTTCATTAATGCACATCAGCGTGCCTTTTCAGAAATGTGCAGCGCATTCGCCGAACACTTCAAGAATTATAATAATACTTGTTCATCAATAATTATATAGTTTCATAATTTTTCCCCTTATTTTCTTATGTCGTGAACAAGTTCCTTATTTTAAGTAAATATCAAAGAGAAAACAAAAATGAGCAGAATTAACTTTACAAATTTGTATTGAATAATTCCTAAGAGGTAAAATAAACTTGGTAATTATTCAATATTTTTCCTAACTGCATTTGTTTTTAACATTCAATAAAATACGCAAACATCCAATCGAAAAATCTACGGCACGCAAGGGACAACACTTTCTTTGATGCTCCGATCGACTGGTTGCTTCGGGGATAACAGGTCGTATTTCACTCTGATATCCGATATGATAGCCCAATAAAACGCAGCTCATCTGCAGGACATTTGTCATGAAGACGCTCGAGTGATAAGAGGCCGACAATACCTGTTAACTACTCACGCAGCTCTATTAGAGCGCCCTTGTAAATCTCGAGGCAATTGATTTATCTCCAGCGGGGCTGCGAGAGGCGTGCTTTCACTTAATCCGCCCGAAAACCTTTCTCCCGAGCAATGAATCTTCTCACTTCGCTAAATTGTTAAAGTCAAGCACATCACGCGGATCACGGAAACATTTCACAGACACTCTGTTGCGCACAATTTGGGGGGTGGAAAGAAAAGAAATCGTGTGTGTCACGCGCCGACCTCAGGGAAACTTAATTGCTGATTTCCGCGATGTCTCTATTGCCATCAAACGGAATAAAAAGTTCCCTTTTCTTTAATGGTGTAAAACTTTCTGTAATTTCTAATGAGGTTTATTTCGCTTTGTTTTTCATAAGAGACTCCAGATGCGGATATCACGGCGAGAGCTGATTCACGCGATCTTATCTGAAAATGTATTATGAAAGTAATTAAAAAAATAGAAGAAAAGAAATGGAAAATCAAAAGTGTTGAAAGATGCAAAATATATTTGTTTAATATGAAAAACAACAATCAATTTGCAATTTTTATGAAAAAGTTACGTTACATTCAGTATTTTTTTTTTAATCTGAGTTTACCTTTATTTGGACCTCAGATCTAACAAATATATCCCAGTAAAAACTTCTTTTTCTTCAAATTGTTTGCTTCTGGTCATTCAAATCACCCTTCAGTACAAAATCTTTACTGAAAGCAAACTATAACAGAAATGGAGAAACGCAATTTTAAATTTCTTTGATTTCTGGGAATTTCTAACATTTATATGAATTTAGATTGTCTCACCTTGGTTTTATTATATAAATTAGTTGCATACTTGTTTAAGATCAAATATGAGCGTTCAACTAATATTCGGAAGTAATTGTCACTCATAAAATAACTGTAAAATGATTGTTGGCAATTAGAATAAAAGATCTGTTGTTTTAAAATTTGATATGACTAATCATACTGAATATGTGCAGCCGTAAAGAGTTGACCACTACTGACAGTGTTAATTAAATCAGGTGTTTAAAAAAATCCATCTTCATTTCAATAAACCTCATTACTTTTTCGGCGAATCTGGAGCTTCCTTTTCATAATCATTCCTAATCGGCTGCAATTATATTTGTGTTATAGTCATTATCTCACTGCATACCAATGACATTTAATGCATATTTTTATTTGGAGTCTTCAAGTTCGAAATTCTTGGTGCTTTAAGTTTGCCTCTGATAATCTATTTATGACGGCATTTTCTTCTTCCACTATGACGAATCATTTCATCCAATAATGTTTCTCTTGGACAAAATAATACTTGCACATAAAAGCACCTCGTATCTACCCAATAACATGTATGTTGATCGACCTAAAAGAGAAGAGAAAAATAGTTATGAAACTTTCGTTTGGTATTTCATTTTTGAAATATAAATGTAAATTGGATCAATTTAAATATTTTGAAGAAATCTTTTGAACAATGATATAAAATTTTAAAAAAATCATTCCAAATCAATCTAGTTTATTTTTAATACTTGGTTTAAAGTATTAATCAATAGAATTCTCTAAAATAAATACTCTCGCAACTAGAACATGCTCGAGGAAGTATATTAATGTAATATAAGTAACACTTACCTACGTTAGCTTGAATTCCTGTGAAGGGTTTCAGCCATCTTCAAATCAAAAGACAAGAATAATCCAACTGCAAAATCGTTTAATGACTTTGACGGGATAAGCGGTTCGATTTCTACTTTCAAACTCTTACCTTTAGTAGTTAATGCGGTAGCTCAAAAGGCACTTCATGAATGTATTCTATAACTGTTGATCTAAATGTAACCTCATTAAATGTGGTAAGTAGATAATATGTCCTTTATCGTATTTTACATTTTTGACTCAAACTCATTTCGCCTTTTTCAAATAATGCTCACGTGATCTCTCATAAAATTGATTTTTAAAAAATTCAGAAGGATATCTTGTTATTTAATTGCCTAAGGCAATATATAAAAATTCTCAGTTCATTATTAGTTATAAAAGAACATCCATTTCTTATCTAAAACCTAAACTAAACTGATTCACACTCTTCAAATATTTCTCAGTGAGATAGAAATATCCATCCATGCTTTGACGTAGACAAATATGTGGCCATTTGATTTCAGTGATTATCCATGAACTGCGACATTTGATAATCACTGCATTATCAGTAGGATAGTAAAAGAAGTTAATAATTATCCAACGAAAAATGATCATAACAAAAAAAACGCCGTAACCGCAAAAACCCATTTGGTAGAGAGCATGAAGGAAGAACAGACCCCTCCCCCTCACGCTTACCGGAAGGTAAGACGAGACACCAGGGAGTCTCCTTAAACATACTTCTTTTTCTTGTGCCACCTGCTGACCGGACATACAAGTATTATAGATCATTTCTTGTCGTCGAAATGACGATGCTGGCGGAGTGAGTTTCAGATAACGCAAAATGAAAAGAACTAATGAACGCAATTGATGATGATCAATACCAAGTCGCAGTATTTAATTATTCTAGATATATAGGAAGAAAAAAAAATATGCTTTATTTTTTTGTGTGTAGCCTACATTTGAAAATTCGCAAAAGATGTATAATAATGGAGCGTGCCGACGATATTTAGTTTACCTTTATTTTAAAGCAATAGATAACAATTTATAACCAGAAAAGAACAAAACAATATTTAGGTGTGAAAAGGAAGCTCATCATATGTTTTGTTCAGTTTAAGAATTAGAAACGTAAAATACACCAAAAATACATAAATAATGAAGCCATAGAATAATAAAACACAGCTTATCGGCCTTTTATCGATTCATTTAGTGACATTTTTTTATACGCATTTCTGATTTTATGAAATCTTCGTTTTTTAATTTCCTGAGAAGCCGAGTCATACACTCCACTTACTTTTGTACTCGGATCTGAGTTCGCACATTTTACTTCGACTGAAAAATTCTATCTATGTTAGGTGTAAATATTGCGATAAATTTAGATTATAATTATCAGAGTCAAAGCCAGTGGGGCTGCAGGCAAATGTTAAAGAGTAGGGTCCTTAGAAAATTAAACTCATCACCATCATTAATTATAAGAGGCATGACACTGATTTTATAAATACTTATCAAATATAATATTTTTCGGTCCCAGAGAGTAGAACAGTAGCAGAGTCTATGTAATAGTAGCACCTCGGGTCAGGGACCCCTAAGACCCTGGGCCCTATGTATTTTGCCAGTTCTGCCGCCCTATATTTACACCACTGGCAAATGCTTTCGTGATTGTTAATGGAATTATGCTCTTTCTCTGCAAATTGCTGAGTAATTTTTTCTTCATAACAGCCAATTGTTTTAAATAAAATAATTCATCATTATCAGTGAAAGCTCCGATGCATTCAGATCTTGGATCAACTGCTATTTTTCTACTGCCCCAGACGACAGCAAAAAAAAAATCAAGTAATTTAATATATCCATAAAAAGTTTTTGACTATTATATCACTACTACAGAAAATACAGAGTAATTATAGCCACTATAACGAACGTCTAATGAATATCAAATGCATATTATATAAAACCTTCGTTAAAGAGGAAGAAAGACTGTTAAATAAATAGTTTATATTTTTTTTTATCTTTCACCGAATAGTTTACATAGTTTCTATGTAAGGATTTTTCATGTATTGCGATAAATTTAATAACACGAAAGAATGATAACTATTTCATATATCTCCTCAGAATACAAGAGTATTTCTTAAGTTCATGAAATATAAATTGAACTTTTAAGATCAGGGGCGTAACTAAGCAAATGCAACAGGTACGTTGTTACAGGGTCCAGAACAAAGGCTTATCTCTGAAACAGAGCTACTCTTGTGAGATGTCCAAATACAAATCTTACATAAGCCCATAAAAACAATTTAAGGCCCCGATTAAAAATGCGTTTATCTTTATCAAAGATTAAACTATTACTCTCCTGGATACTTTCATCCAAAGCAAGCAGCAATCCGCATATAACTCTGTTCAAGCAGCAAAAAGGATTGAAAGGAAAAGGTATATTCCCACAATATCTCTTTCTGCAAGTTGAAAACAAACGGTCGGCCGTCGCGTATTATGTCAGGGTAATTGCCTTTAAAAGTGACTTTTCGGAGACAACAAAAAGGTGAAATTCCCCTTCTTTTCATGTAATCTAAAGCTATTAATCGCTACTAATTGGTGATTATCCCGGTATTTGAACCACATCATAAATATCCTTTTAAGAGGAGCATGGGGCAAGCATGTGAAAGCGAACAGGCTGAAAAAATAAAAAGGTCTTTTTAAACGTCCTGTTAAAGATCCCGCGGAAAGATTGGATGTCAACGTCCAGACCGCTCCAAAAAAGAACAGCGGGTAATAAATTACAGGAAGCCGCATTTTAGGGGTGCCGTGTTCTACCTTCCCTCGCCAAATGGAGACGACTCATGGGTGGCGAAATTGATGATAAGAGAAGTGTCAAGTCACGTACTTTATCTTTATGTAGGATCATTTAACATCGGGACAGGAATTCAGCCAACAATGCTACTCTGAATGCGAATTTTAATGATTATATTAAGTGTACAACTATTATCAACAAGAATCCAGGGAAATTTTCTCATTTACAATTCCAATTGTTTCACATGACATTACGAACATAACGTGATTTCAGTATATTAGAATATTTTATTATTAATTAATTTAGGTAATAAAAAATATTATTAAACAGATTGTTTAAATGATATATTTTGTGTTTTAATTTTATTTTAGCTTATTTATTTTCTTATTAAAAAAGTATTTGAGAAAAATAAATTATTTGTAACATAAAAATGATTTCAGTTAAAAAACGCACGTTGAATTTGTATTTAATATATTTTCGCGGTTATTTTACGAACTAGAGTTCACAGCCCATTTAGAAATATGCCCAGGTATTTTTGTGTGTCTCATTTCAGCCTTAACTGCTCTTTTATCATATGAAAGAAGGTTTTATTTTAGTTTTTAACGCAAATGAATTTGATATTATAGAAGTAGTAAGATTTCGTTAATTCATACTGGCCAAAACAGATAAATAGAAATAGAACAATTTTTATTTATTCTCATGCACATTTTCATAAATTCATTTAAAAGTCAACTTTTTATTTTCTAAATTATGTTCACACGAAATAAAGATGTTTTCATAATAGTTTATTATTATTTTAAGAATTTTAAAATAAAATTATTTCAAAGAAATTAATAAATAAGATTTTTATGCTAACTTCATTATTTATACTGCGAAATATTTGAATGATGAATGAGAATTCTTTCCTGGTATCTTGAAACTGTAAAGTTACATTAATAATTTATATTTAAAATAATATCACACTAACATTGTGACTTTTTCATTACTAAGATAGGATACCTTATATCCCAGTATCGTGGGAAATTAGAATTGTGATGAAGGTGGTTGGAGGATACTTAACTGAACCATATTGCATACGGAATTTTTCTAAGATCTTCTAAATAGTTCCCATTGTTTTCTACATAGTTGCATTTCCTGAAATTCTTCTTTCTTATTTATTCTTTCTGTTCATTTAGTTATAATAGTTCCATTGGTTTTAATTAAATTATAGATAGTCTTTCTCAATCTAATTGTTTATGAATTTTCCTATCCTTCGGCATAATAAAATCGTCGTTCAGGCAGAAGTCACCAAGTCCACAGAAACCTTTCGACGGACAACTGCAGTCAATTAGAATTTGCAATTTATTATTGCGTGATAGAAACCTGTTATTTAAGCGCCCAATTATTTTGAACTTTTACCTACCAGGTTAGAGAACTTAGCTTTTAAAGGAAATGAATCGTTTTTTTTTTGTGTTTAATTATATCTTTGAAATCTTAATCCAAGGATGTTTAAGAAAATATACATATAAATACGAGCTATCTGCTTTTGAACTGAGCATAAAAAATGGAAAAGGACGTTTGCGCCTTTCGGAGGGCTAAACATCTGTAAATCATTCGTATTAGCTAGAAATTTGTAAAATAATTTTTGCAATTTATCACAACTACTCAAAATTAACTTTAAATTGACTACATCTCGAAACTATAGTTTTGAACTTAGTAACTTCTGCAAAATTGACATTTTTGAAAATCATTTACATTTGTTCACGCTTTAAATCATTACAAATTGCCGAAAGTTGCCAAATTTATTGTAAATTATGCAAACAATATTTTTGAATTCACATTTATATTTTCAGAAACTGTATTTAAATTTACAGTTACATAATTTACACTTCTTTGAAAACATACTAAATACTGAAATAACATGAATACTGCAAATATTAAAATGTCTATAGATTTTTTTTATGAAAGTAACAAATATAGTACTACAAATATTAAATAATCTAATTTAGAGTTATAAATAAATTTATTCCTTTAATTTATGCGACCAAATATTTATTATAAAATATTTGTTTGCATGTAATTCTATAAAATAAAAGTATCAATTACAAATAAAAAATAATTGAAAGTCTCAAATCTGTCAAGTTTCAAATAGCAATCTAAAATGTAAACGTAAGACAAAGTTTTTCATTGATATCAATATTGGAAACCTAGCAACCTAAATAGCCTCAGTTTGAGAATGAAAATGTTGGCATCGTGAGCAAGTCGCCAAAATGGCACTATCCTCTGTCGGCAAGGCAGTCCTTAAGGCCGTTTAGATCTACTGCAAAATAAACAGTTATTCAAGTGAAATGATTCTACTGATGAGCAGGCGTCGAGTGATGAAGATGCAGTGTGCATACAGCACACTGTGACTGAAATTCATTCCCTTGATGATAAGTCTTAGCTACCGCGTCACTTTCGAAAGTGAACAATAACCATTTACACTCCTGTGATAATCGTTGCAACTATTAATCAGGCATGAGGCCACATCGCACTCGATTTTGTCACGCATTCAGTTGTTTGCTTTGAATGTTTTAAACTACGGCGCTTTTGTTTAAGTTCTGCGACTCTCACCTTTTTATTATCATTCGCTATTGCAAAACAAATAGTTTTGTAGTAACAATGAAGAGATGGGTTTGTTTTAAGATTTCGACAAAAGTGTTAGAATTTTTTTTCTGGAACTTGGAAAATGTGCGAAAACATGTTTGCAGCAGTTGAAGAAAGCGCCGAATTTTTGTAAACAACTTACAATTTATATTGTTTCTGTCATTGTTGCGTGTTAATGAATTTATAAAGTATCTAGCTTTTTACAGTTAACAGCAACATGTCCGTGTGTCTATAACCATTACTGCTATTGAAAGCTGACAGAAACAGGCAAATGTATAAATAAATTTATAAATAAAGCGTAAATAAAAATTTCGTTACTTAAAAATTTAAAGGATAGTCACAGAAACATAGTATTTAATTGTCGGCATGCTTTTAATGGCTTTTACTTCATAACAATGCCAAGACTAATTTCAGCGGAATTTTTTCCTCTTATCAGTATAGTTATTAGTCTAAACTCATAATAGGAAATGATTTTCCAAATTGGCTCATTTTTAAATCAGGACCATTAACAACACCCACAGTTATATATTTGAAGAGTAATTTACATCTAATGTTTTACTTATTAAATTTACATCAGCATAATGAATTGTTGATTATTAATAAAGAAATTTTATATTAAATTCATATCCCCGATTTTGTCTTCGATAAACTATGAATTCTTTGCATAATGCCGGAGAACTCAAGATGATCTAAACTGCTCAAAACGAGGTTGCTAATTTTTTTAAAATTTATAAATCTCCCCTTAAAAATTTTTTTATAACTTTCCAATAATCCTAAAAATGCGAACTCAAATAATATACAGTTTCTTGATTTTCTACTCCCCAATTATTTGCTCATTTATTTAGTTTTTATGTAATATAAAAAAATGCAATGGTCTACGATGCTTTTTACCATCAGCAGTAAAAGGAGCAATAAATTATCATAATGAGTGATTGACAGTTATGTAATACTATTATGCAAATTCTTGTTCGAGTGAAAAAGATCTCCGACGCATTTCTTTTAATTTCTGTCGATAGGGTAGTAGGTAACATCCTTAATATTCCAGTCAGTGTTTTGACTTGCATTTCATTTAAGAGCAAAACAAACAACTTACGCCTGTCATTTTCTCCGCTGATAGCCGTGTAACTCTGTCAGCGGGGTGGGGCTTAGAATGGGATTTATGACGTCATGTGGAAAGTAGTGAGTCATTGATGAGTGGGGAGAAAACGCTTATTCACATTCAGCACAACACGAACACGTCACGACCGACGGTTTAAACATGTTTTTTTCTGATTAACATTATTCTGTAGCTGAAATATTAAACCTATAACACTCCCAAAACTACCATTTTGTATTGCTTTAACAACTTTAAAAGCCGATCTTCTGTTCGGGGTGTTAATGATATTTGAATGGAAAGAAATGTGTAAAAGGATTACATTTCAAGCTTCGTATGATTGCTTATAGAAGAGTAATGACATTTTTCGACTTTTCGCAAATGCGGTACTATGAAGTCGTTAAATAAGAAAAAGCGCCAAACTGAAACAAAATTAGTTAAAATGGGCTTAAAAAGAAAGACAGAGAACGAAAGAATAAGTTTTAACAGTTGTAATTATCTAAACTTGAAAATTATTTGAAACGTATTTTCGATTGTCTTCGAGATTGGTGAAGAATTAAATACTTCTATGGAATACTTAAAGCCTACTGGATAATCTTGTCTTAACCCCTCCCCCTAAATTTTAACAGGCCAAGAACTGCGAGGTTAAAAACCATTTTTGTTCCACGGTAGCTTCTTTAGCACTATTCTTGAAAAAATCAAAATTCATATTTCATATATTTTTGTGCTTATTTAAAGCCATCGAAAACTCATTAAAAATTTTAGTAAATCAATGCTTTTTGAAACAATTAAAACCCTGTTAAACGGATATTATTAAATGGAGCTAGATTTATTTGTTTAATTCATAAGATGATTTAGATTAAAAAATATTATGAAAATCTACTTATCTACATTATTGGAGAAAAATATTTTTATTAGAGACTAGTATTTTTCATCACAATAATAATTTATGTCGAGAAATAAGTTCTTAAATAATGGAATAGTGTACCGAAATACTTAAGGCATATAAACTACAGTCAAATTGAAGAACTATGAAACCAAATTTTAGTTTCCTTATCTAGAGGATAACATATCAACAACTTTAGGACCAGGAAACGGTATTAATTCGTCTAACAACGTACTTATTTTGAAATTAAATATTTATTCCCATTATTAATAGGTAGTTGTGAACTTGGAATTAAGTATGCTTCATTTAATATTCAATTTGAAGTTATCTTTTTCCTATGGATATCATTTATAATACATTTTTTTAATTTACTGGAATAGATCTTAATCAATTTTATGTCATAACATGATGCTTTAAAAACATAAAAGGACTATTAAAGAGTGGCAAATCGTATTGTTTAGTAAAATCAAATTGCAATAGTTGTCAAAATTTAATTGAACATAAAAGTGTTTTTTGCTGAAATTTTTACCGAGAGAATAAGGCAATGAAACCTCCAGAAATGTAAAGAAGCCCTAATCTGATTTCATGATTATCAACTTTCCTGAAGTATTTACAAAAATTTGAGTATATTAAGTACAAGTCTACCACTTAACAATGTAAGTGTAAAACCATTCTTGGAACAAGCATTATTGCCTCGAACGTATTTTTTTTTTTATCTTCATTTAAATTCGCTGAGAACGGGATTTTATTTTAATTCACTTTAAAGTTAAGCAAGGAAAGAAAATTCGCAGGAGAAATTTCTGAGTTTGTTTTTAATTCAACAATAGTCTTTTCTATATGGTTTTGCTTCATTGATAATCGATAACCGTCGATTCACACCTCCCAGTTTGAGTTTTTAATATGCTACATACTTGTTTCTGGAATGATTTCTAAGCAGAGTTTGTTGTTTTGAAATATAGTTTCAACGGCGTTGAAACTATCAGGGCCATTTCAAACATTAACACCTTCAATTCTTATTGAAATATGTTCCGCGTGAAATATTCAATAAATCATTAATCGACCTTCGAAAACAAGGAAAACTAGTTAGAATTGCTTTTCACGTTTTCTGTGCACTTTCCAGTAACGGTTTAAAATGTTGCACACGTCTGGAGTGCCAGTTTAATGATGGATTTTGATTTTGTTACAGTTTCTTCCGAAAGTACATGCATGTTCCTCCCCCACATTATAGTTCCTCCCCACGCCGGTTTTCGCTGCTCTTGCATGGCTTCATGCGTTATCTTGGACAGTTTGCCGGCTCACATCGGTCATACTCCGTAACACCAAGAATTCCATGCCTTGTAGCCTCCTCTGTTAAATATGTGGTCGTATCTTAGATATAAATTATAAAATCATCCATCTTAGCTCATCTTTGCGAAAATACACCCAACTTTAGAGATACGTCTCAACTTGCAACATCGTCTTTCCTTACCTGGTACTGTTTAAACCTCGAAATCGTGCCTGACCTCTGGCCCCAAGACCAATAACTTTTCTTTGCGAAATCATTTACTCTTCATACAACAATCTCCTTGGGAATTTCCGGACTAGGAAGGTCATCATAAAATCTTCGATAAAACAAAAAGAGTCTGCATGCATTGTAAATAAAAACTCCCAAAATAAGAAAAATAAAGATGCCAAGAAACTTGTTCATGGAAAGAGTGAATATATTTTATTCGGAAATCAAGTAAATACTAAAATACCATTGAAACTATTTTTTTCCAGTTTCTAAAAATATTTTTAATTTGAAATCCTGGAATGAGATTCATGTGTTACGTTAGATAAGTCAATAACAGATCTCGTATTGCACTTCGAGTTATAATTTTATTATTTTACAAAACAACAGTTTTGAAAACTTCTAGAAAAGATTAATAATGTAACAAAAAATATCTACGGAATTTCTAACAGGGAAAGAGTGAAGTAGTAGGCATGGTATGCGGAGATGAACTGATAATGCATTCCGCAATGTAAACTGATACAATAATTACGTAATCCAGATCTATGGTACTACATCTTTGTCCTTTACTCCACTAACCTCCTAGCGTTGCTTTTCAGCCGTAAATAAACTGTGGCAATGAATGAATTGATTAGTCATTTCTGAAAAATTGAGCTTTAAATTGTTTTCTAGTCTAGCTCTGATAATTATTTAAAATAATTTTTTTCTTTGCCAAGTCATAACTTTTTTCTACAATGAGAAATTTAAAGAATTTGTGATGCTTCATTGACAAAATGTGCTAAGTATACAACCTACAAGTGAATGAACATATTTATGAAATATTCATAAAACTACTTTATGTAAACAAGCGTTAAATACTTATACGAAATCACGTTTCTCCGTTTAATATGCTATATCCATTAGGTAATGATTATGGTATTGCATTATATGTAATAATATTATTGCCAGTAGAAATCAAGAACTAAAAAAGAATTAATGAAATGAAAGAGCAAAAATAGAACTAGTTACCGTAACATAAGTACTTTCTTAATAACGTTCATAAAAATGCAGCAATAACCTGCCAACATGTTTATATCAACTTCTTTGATGCCTTATTTATTTATTTTCATTTAGTTTTTGGTATTATGAGAAGTGTTTCACCAAGTTCTCTACTCACGAAGTTCCCAAATAACTAAAGTAAATATCAAAGTAGGGGCACCAAAAATGAAACTATTGGTATTACTGCAATGTTCTAATTTCTGTTACGCAGTTTCTATGATATCTGTACAATTCTGGGTTTTAATATTCTAAAAAGGTGAATTTTCCTAATAAATTCCTTAGCAATATCATTAAAATTAACCTTTGAATTTCTTTTCACGCAGAAATTTGTGACTGTTACGATAAGGTCAAATTTGTTTATGTAGAAGCACGCCATTTTTTAACATTCCCCCCCCCCCTCGCTTTTTCAATGATTCTAAGAGAGAAAAATAGAATGATAAAATGGGTTGAAACGATTTACCATTTCTTACCAAATCCTTGAATATTACCTTCGATGTTTCTAACGTAATATACAAAGGTGAAAATTTATCTTTCTAGATTCTCTTGTTGTTGGAAAACATATTTTTTTTTATCATGGTTTTAAATTGTTCTCATAGATTATTCTCTAAATAAACTCTCAGCGCAAATTCTGCTGAAAGATTTGTACATGCTTTTAATATCGTGTTTAAAATCTTAGAATTAAATTATTTTTAATTTTTATCTCATTATTCAAACTTTATGTCAAAAAGTGCATGTTTATCTTTCTTGACAAACATTTTGCATATCAATATTCTGTCACAATGAAACGATCCCATATTTGATTAAATGAATTTAAACTAATAATGCATTTATCTGCGACCTATTTTATTAATTAAACATTACAGCATTAGAAAATAGTAATTTTTAGCAAGCAAACCGAAAGCAATAGTAATTTTCCTGAATCGATTGCGAATTTCGATAGTCGAAGGATTTTCAAAAAAGGAACATTTTTCCTTAGAAAAGATATCTTCAATATATCATAAAATTTACTGATGAAATCTAGCACTTAAAGAATCAACTATATTAACGCAAGTTATCAAATGCATGCTAAAGAATAAATTAAAACATAAATCAGAATTAGTGCTTGGCTTATGACTCATTTACGAAATAAAAATTAGCAATATCTTTTAATATTACCTACAAACGAATTGAGGTCATTTTTATACAGTGGCATCAATGCAGTATTACACAGTTAATCTACAAACGTGTCCAAGTTCAAATACCCTTGATGTTGCTTTAATATATATTTTAGATCCCTTGATTATGTCTTTGATCGCATTCTTCTCATAGTGCACCAAACTTTTCCAAAAGGGTAAAAGTTAATTTTTAGTTACATCTCATCTCTTGCAATTTTGACTTTCGTAATTTTTACGATGACTGCATTAAAAATTTGTTTGAGAAAGTCGGCAAATTTTTGAATTCCATGCATTGTTTTCTGCATTCTTTTTCATTTAAAAAAGTATAATCCCCCTTAAACTCTATATACCAAAGGTAAATATACGATTTGATTTTTCCTTATGGTAAAATTGGGAAAATGTTAATCTAATACCAAAAGCAGAACTGAAAGTCTTGTAGAAGAGTAATATTTGGTTTCTCCTTCTATTGTAACATTTTTATTGAAGTAAAAAAAATGTGCATTGCTTTAGTGTCATCAGCCGTAGAACAATATATAAACAAGCCGTATATAGAATAAATAAACGCATCAAAATGTTCAAAATTTAATTAACTTTTCCAGAAAAAAATAGAGTTCGATCAAAGCAGGACCTTTGTTTTTAAGCAAATGATCGCAATCAGAATGAGACAATAATATGTGCGTATGTTTTTATTATATCAGTTTTTAAGAGTTGTGTGGAAAAATTTGGCTTTATGCTCAGGAGTTCTCTAGTCAGTCTCGCTTTTAGAAAATATCGACGTGGATATGGCTTTGCACGTTCTAAACATGGTTTGGAGACTAATGTTCTCACGTTGCATAAAGTCGAACTAGGGAGCATAGAGTACCTACGAGGTATTCTCGTCACATACTAGTTCATGATGTGCAAGTTTTAAGTACATGCAAGCAGAATGAAGTGTATTAAAAGATGCACATTTTTATTTGATCATCTATTCGAATGAGTTGGAACATTCATAGAAGTGATACATGACAGTTTTAAAGAAATAAAAGCTGAGAATATCCTGGATGCTATAGTTATATTATTTGAATGCGAAAAACGATCACACGTCTTAATTTTGAATTAAATCCAAGACTCTAATTCCTTCTTAAATAATTTAATCCTATACTTTGATAAGTTCCTATCCAAATTCAGTGTATTTCAATAATCCAGAAAGTCAGAGAATAAAAAGATTTGAAGATCATCCGGTGTGTAATGCTTCCGTCACAACTCTATTGACAATGAAGATGCATTAAATGTACTGTCTATACTATCAGCAAAAGTGCGCCCATCTGTTGTTTTGAACTGAAGGAAACCATTTGAATACTCCGGATGTAAATTCTGGGGTGGTTCTTTTCTAAGAAACACCGATTGCATTTTTTCCCTTCGTAACCGCCATTTTTCCTTTTCCACGTTAGGTGCCGCCCAGTACAAAAATCCCGGAGTTGCAGTGTATCCTGTGGATGATGTATCTGTGGCAGCACGTCATCTGGAGCTAGTAAAGTTGAAAATCGAAATTGCCCGCTCAAAACAGCTGCAATTCAAGGCCAGTCTCCCATAAATGGCGATCTATCAGTGTTGGCGAGTGATTGGCTAGTCCCGCTTCTTCAGCACTCAGTTACTCAGTGGTGCTCAGAAAATGTATGTGATATTAAAATACAAATTTGTACTCGTTTTTTATTTTGTCATACCCTTTGAAGGCAATGATGAGTTTCAAAAGTTCATTTTATGCGCAATTAGATTCTTAAATCGGCTAACAATTAGCAAAATCAAAATATTTGAAGAAGTCTATAAAACTGGTGATCAGGCAGCAATTTACTGAATTCTCTGTTTCATATTTTTTTTGCTAACTGGCTTAAAAAAAAGCTTAATAATGTATAATACACAATTTGTCATCATTTCGACTATCCAATTATCCGAATTAATCGTTATGAATTATCCATCATTACAAATGTAACGAATAAGACACATTTTTTCATTATTAAGAATTTGCCATTATTTTTTTTTTTGCCGGTGTTCTTTCAACTACAAATGTATGTTTTTGTAAATACTTGATTAATTAGTGACACCTTCTATGTGTATGTAATATGCCGTTTAAAGCGCATAAAAGGGAGGAAAGCAACAAGCATTAAAGTAGAAAACATGTATTTAACAAATGTAAAACGAACAATTCTTTAAAAAAAATCTTCACAGTACTTTGTGCAACCACTTCTTTAATTGTAATACAAAGTTTTGTATGAAATTTATTACAAATTTTCTCTTTTTAAATGGAACTTTCAGTCAAAAAGGATCCCAGAATTCAAACTTATTGTTGGAAATACGATCATTACATAACTAAAATATTAGCGAAATGATAAGCTTATTTTATGATGTGAATATTGTTCTATATATATTTTATATTTTAATGATTCTAGGCTTTATTTGTATAGGACTTTTAATATTTTTTATCAAACTGGTTGAAACTACATAAAATTGTAAAATGGTCTTACAAAAGTTAGAAGAGACATTCTATTGAAAGTCATAATATTGTCTGAATAATGATGACATTACATTCAGTATGCGAAAGAAATAATTCATATTTTATATCATCGCTTAACAAGTAACACCACCTACCTCATTTTTTTGAAATATCAAAGATGAAGAAAAAACCGAATCTTTCATAACGAAAAACGAATAATTCTAATTTTTTTTTCACATCATGTAGGAGCATGCGGTCTCGTGTCCATACGAGATGTTAAAAGAATTCAGAAATATTCGTGTTTGGTTGCGAAAAATTCAATTTTTTCTTCTTCTTTGAAATTTCAAAAAATTTAGATAGGTGGTGTTGATTGTTTAAACGACAATATTTACTTTCTCCAACATATACATAATGGTAAACATATTCTATCTGTAATAATTCATATTAAATTTATTTAGAATCTATTGAGCTTTCATTTATTCAGTTATGTAGTTGTAAAATAATATGATAGTGCACGAATTGGTTATAGATTAATCATAAGAATTATTGAAAGCCAGAAAAGCACCGCGATTTAAAGCCATCTATAAAATTAATAAAGAACATTTAAGATTTTGTAAACTGTCGATTTAAACTTGCTATCCGAATAACTTATAGCGTGTTCAATTTCAAAAGCCAATTCTTTCAATATCTTCAATTCTTTTAGTTTCTTCTAGAGATGCAACTAATTAGCTAACTGTAAATCGAAAGATAACATAAAGAGAACAATTAAAATTTTAACATGATTTGTAATAAAGTTAAGAAAGCATCCATTTAAATTGTCAGCGCTTTTCTTCGACGAAATATTAGGTATGGTTTGTTAATAAATAAAGAAAAATGCTCTCTAGCAGTTATTTTTTCAACTTGGTTTTGAATGCCTTCCATTGAATTCAAAGAAATATCGGAACTCCTTTAGATTTATTAGTTTTTTTTTTTATGAGGAAAGGGAAACAGCTGACGTGTGGTAAAAAAATAAGGATATATTGTTTAGTTAAATTAACCAGAACTATGTAGGGGAAATAAATTTTTACATTGCATTATTCGAATTAATTAGCTAGTTTTAAAAATTGTAAATGAATTTTTTTCGTTCGGTTGAATAAAGTCGGTAATTCGGTTTAATACGGTTGAAACATTTTATTAGTAAAGAGTTTCCCTTTAATTCATTAGACCAGGGCAACGGTTGCCTAAAGATAGAATCTCGGCTTCGGGACAGGAGGGTCGCTAGCTGGAGAAGCGCTTTTACCAAAGATCCGCCATGTATGTGGTACACTTTAAGTATGTACTTAATCTATTAAGTGTACACTTAATCTATTAGACAAGTGAATGGAAATGAGATTCAGACTTATCGTAAAAACTGTAACCTAACAGTATTTGCAGTAATAATTTGTTTTGTTTCTCTGTTCTGATTTCAGGTTTTGATGAGGAAAAGTATACAGTAAAAATTGTTGTCACAAGAAATTCGAAGCAAACTCCTACTGAAGGATGTGCATCAGGGCTGGATTTCAGGTGAAATAAAATTTTACTTCTCAGTCTTAGCATACTTTACGAAAATTCACAAGTAAACACACACATTCACAGTAAGTAAATCGTTCCACCACTTTTTCTCGTCTTTTTCACTACTAACCTCTCTTGATGGATGGGAGTTTCCCTTAATTTGATATTAGTTCTGTTTCGATTTATTGAATATTATAAAGCCTGTGTAGGTTAAACATTAATTTAACCATCAACTTAATGGAAGAGCAAGGGTACTGCCGGTCAGTGAATTTGATGTTTGTATTCCCTATCTGCAGTTCAATAGTCGGAGACTTCACGCGCGTTTAAAACTATTCTTCACGCTTTTTGGACATTCACTAAAATTCTGTAAAATCAGAGTATTTATGGGTTAAATTAATAAAGCGTTTATTAGTATCGAGGAAACTTTAATTAGTCTGAAAAAGTACGGCTACTAATTTTAAAAAATAGTTTGTTTGGGTTAGTTTAATCATGGTTAATTTGCTCTTTATTTACAAAAAAGGAGCGAGAAATTAAAAATCTGCTACGTTAGAGCTGCTTTGATACCAAGAGTATTTTTAACGAGCAACAGAAATGGGAGATTGAACAGGGAGGCAATTATGTCGCTTTTTGACGTGTTAGGAGGAAAAAAAGATGTGATTCATAATGTATGTTTGTGTGAGATTTACTAATTTTTTCATTCAGAATGGATTATAACAGACAGTAATTTTTTAAACCGAGTGAATTAACTTCAAAAAATTCATCGAAATATTTCAATTCATACCGATTATTTGTACTAAAAGCCTTGAAATAAAGGATTTTTTTATAATAACAACAAAGATTTATCGGTCATTCTACGAGAAGACAGAATATTGTTAACTTCATTCTTAGTTTACTTCATAAAGTAAACTATTTTATTCTTTTATTTTGACTCTCTCCAGCCCAAATTATGTTTTTAGTGAAAAAAAATTAATATTGAACTCAACAACGTAGGAATACTTCATGTTTAAAAATATTCATTTCATCGAGATCAATTAATTAAATAATTTTAAAAATTCATTCAGTATTCATTTGTATCTAGATAATGTGGCCATCTAGGAACATGTAAGTGCAATATGAGTGCATTCTGTTGATTATTAAAACGAGATTACTTCGTTGTTGGCAAATTACATCACAATCGGAAAGGGTTAAAAAAAAAACCTAAAAAATGTCAAGATCTTAAATTTAAGAACTTTAATTCGCATAAAAGATACATGAAAAAAGTGAAAAACAATTTCTCATTAAATAATATTGTATTTTTCTTGCTACTTTAAATAGCACAAATTGGATCACTCTTGTTTCTTTCTTAAATTATATTAATAATCTCTCCCAATATCTAAATCTTACTTTTGTCTCGTGAATAAAACGTCTTAAAGAACTTTCATTCTTATTTATAGAAATGTTGCTGATTTTCAATCTATTTTGTTCAGCTTAAGATTTAAAACATTCTCAATTAACTAAAGCTATACGTTTATTATCGCTACTAACTTAGATTCAGACTTATGAAACAGAAACACTGATCTTTGGTATTTTGAATACAAAACAAGAGAGATAGGGCAGAGAGGAATTGTAATTTACAGGTTTTACAATGCAAGAGATAATAACACAGCGTATCAAACGCATTGCAAACTACCTATTAATACTTAACTAGGACGCAGTGCAATTTACTAGTCAGTATACTTTTTTTAGAAATTATTTATTGAAGTTTTTCCTGATACTTACTAAACTCTTAAAATTAAGTGCAGTATTCATAATTTAAAGTTTTTATATAGTTTTTCTCTCTTTTTTTTTGCTTCGAAAATTTAGAATTTATCTTGTTTATAAATATTAAAAGAAATCATTCAATCGATATTTTCGCATTCACTTTATATACTTTTGTTATCAGTTTTCCTAGAGAGTGAACTTTTTTCATAAAAGGTATCTAGGAAAACAGGACGAACAGACATAAGTATTTAATAATGTTTTTAAAAATTAATGTTGATTTAAGTTTAGAAAAACATATCAAAATCTAAAAAAACTCGAAAAGAACTTTCCACTTTTTTTTTGAAATTTTCTCTAGAAATTTTTGAACATAAAATTAGAGCAAGAATACTTACTTTTCATCTGATTTGTCGCCTAAGATTTTTTTGAAAAAATCATCTGGTACTTACCTTTTGATCAGAAATGCACATGAATTTCAAGTATTTCTGAATTTAAATTTCTCGAACTTTAGAAAAAAATATTTAAGGAGATATTATTTATTATTCTGTTACATTTGTAAGCATTTTGATGTCGGCATTGTTTCAAGAAAATATGCGAATTTGAATACAATCATAGTTTTAGGTTTTTTTAGAAATATATCATTATGATTGAACTATAATCAATTTTAATAAGAATGAAAATGAACTTTCAGCAATTACCAACATCAGTATCAAAAGAGGGCTTCTTAAACTTTATATACTCTTGATTCCTTTTCGATCAAAAGAATAAAACTTAATCCATCCCCATTTGCGTTGGGATTAATAGAAATAAAACAATACAAAAGCAGGGTTATAGGTTATGAAAAGCAAAATAGAAATCAATTGAATGCAGTTTTTCCCATCAAATCGGTTTTCTAAATTACTTTTGATAACTATTAGAAATCTAGTATGAATCTGAGAAAAGAACGTGACAGTAAATTTTTCTGCCATTCCAGAATCTTTCTATATTTTCTCATTTCGGCAACGAACAAACATTTAAAAGGCCCTGGAAAACGAAAAGTTATGTATATTTAGATATAATTTAAGTGGAATTTAGCCTAAATCAATTAAACTGAACAACTCTGAACTGTCGAGAAGCTTCCTTAATACTGTTATGCAAACATATTTTATATAATTATCTTCATGTGTAAATATGAGTTTTAATTTTCTTTATCACAGTAAAATCACAGTTTTCTTTTCAAAACAAAGATAGGTCCCAATTAATTTATTCCTTTATCGGTCGATTTCGAATAGGAAATTAGCTACAAATACAATTCATCGTTTGGGTTAAAGTTCAGAAACGATTTTATTTTACTCTTTATTGGAAATGCATCATAACATTTAAGGGAGACTCCTGGAAAACAATCTTAGTTGGGACTGGATTCATTTTGTTTAGATTTTATTATTTATTTTCCAAACTTTTTCTCCTATGTTTTTCATGCATTTTTGCAACTTGTATAGGTTTACTACATAATGAGAGGCAAAACTGGTAAGTTTTGCGGAATCGCTCTTCAACATAACCAGTTAATTGATTAGAGCAGTGTATTGAGTTACTCATTCCTCAGGCCAGTCACTGAACCATCTGCACACAGTGAAACTCTTCTATGGTTTAACAGATATGCTTCTCTGCTAGAATTAGCTTTCCTCAGAAGTTCTAGGAATTATTTCCTCTTACAACCTCGGTTTTCTTTTTAGTTTCTTTTGCTTTCCCTCCTCTTCCAAGTATAATCTTACCATTGGTCTGTGCTGGACTGAAAACAGACACTTACAGAGTAAAATGTTGGCGAACTTTGGCGGTCACAGAACCATTTATCCAAGCAACCCCCGGGATTGTTTTTATTTTGACTGTCGTCTTACTAGATACGATAATTTCTATAATTTGCACAGAACTTTGACTGCGCAAAGAGAGGTCAAACCTATGTGCATGAAAATTTGAAAGGTTGTTTCTTTCAATTTGATGGATAAGGTTCATTTAGGCTGGGTTATTACACAAAAAAGTTTCTGCCAACCTCTCCAATATGTAGATGTTTCTACTTTGTGTGATTTGGCTCAGCATACATCTTGCCTAGCAACTCTCTCTTTCCTGTGATGTATTCGTATTTAATATGAGGGTGTGAGTTGCTATTGCTACATTGTTTCACGACTACGTAATCCTCAGTCGCCCTAAAGCTATTGCTATGCCATTCACGGAGCTCAAAGCTGCAATTAAAATACCTCGAATACAAAAGTACAATTGAAGGCTTTTCATTACTTCAGTGTCACCTCAGGGCACCAATTAAAAATTGAAAAAACATTCAAGTAAAATCACAATTAAAGGCCCTTGAAAACACTTTTTATTCTTCTGGAAAAAATACAGATGCAAGATTCAATTATATTTATAAGATTATATTTGTTGATACCTGTTGCATGAATTAAATTCCCATTTCAATCGTCTGATAAAAATCAATATTTTCGAATAATCAAAAATTAGCATATGAAGACATCCGTCTTATTCTAATTGTGTGCTTAGTGAAGTCTAAATAATCATCAAAAGATCAGCTATTCAGAATTCCATTAGCTTTTTAAAACTCTTAATATAAAAAATTACAATTAATTTAATTTAAAAATTTTCAAAAGTTAGACCGATTAAATTTAAAAAGTTTCCTCGAATTCGTTAATATAGTTGTAGTAACATTTAATTTTTCCAGCATAATGAAGAACATTTTTCAACACTGAAGTTTCTGTCTTAAGATCATTATTTATTTTAAAGCTAATCAAACTTCCTAAACCATAAATAGATGGAAATATATTAAAGGAGAATTTCAAAAATTAATTTCATCGAAGTAATCACACTATAGGAAGAAAATGTGTTATAATTCAGCTTCTTTGAATTAATATATCTGCATTTGATCGTGATATTATTCATAAAATTTTAATTATTAATAACTTAATTTCGCAAAGTGGAATAATACATGAAAATTGAAGTAAATGTATTTTAGAAAAAATAAGCTGTAATAATTTAAAATTATGGACATAATGTTTGGTCATATTTTTCTTGGGAAAAGATGCTTTCTTAACTTTACTATCAATTAAGATTTTTTTCTGAAATACTACAGAATTTTTCGGTGAACTTTACTATCTATATCTTATTACATTTATTTACATACAGAGAATACAGATGTTTGTGCGTATTTCGTTTGAAATTTTTCTATTTTTTGAAATCAAACCGTTATTTAATTTTAGCTAAGATAAAATTTGAGCATTATACAGTTGCGAAGGTAAGCGGAAGATCTTGTGTGATAATAATGATTGTTTTTCAAGCGATTTGCTTTCAAAGTAATGCATAAAAACCAAAAAAAGTATGCACACATAAAAATTTCGCATAATGCTTACCAACTTTTTATCTTCTAATTACTCTAAATTCCTCTTTAGTGTCCCTTAATTACATTCAAATTGTCACAGAAAAATTAGCAATTTTTTTCAAAATGTGAAGTTTTTATTATATTTTTTTTATTTACTTATTTTCAGTCTCGTAGCTAAGATTCCTTCTTTTTAAATGTTCATGTTAAGCCAGAAAACAAACATTTTTTTTTAATTCAAAAGAATTTGAAATTAAATTGAATAACAAGTTAGCCATGTTTCCTATATGAAAGATTTTTTCGTGACACCTAGCATCGGTGAATTTATTCGACATTTACATTCTGCTCGAACTCAATATGGGTTTACCCCAATTTAAAAAAAAGAAGAAAAAGAAGTTGAAAACACGAATAGTATTTTAAATTGTTTAATTAAATGTTATGTACATAATTTTCCTAATTAAGAAAAGGCATCCTTTTATTTTTTTAATCTGCAAACGAAGAACTACTTTTTTTTTTATCACAATTAAAAATAATCATCACTTAAAATACTTACCCATAAACTGACTGAATTGTTCTTTTTCTGCATCGTAGACTTGCTGCTGCCTGTTTTTAGTGTTATGCCTCGAATCCACCATCCAGGGGTAGATGGGTTTGTTCGTGAAAACATCACTGGACTCTTCCGCAGGTATGAACAACTTTTGTTCCTGGTCCTCACAAATCGGATCTTTCAGTTTCTCGTCTCTATAATCAACATAATGCGAGGACTCGAAGGATGGACTCTTCCCCGAACGAGGACTCTCATCTTCACAGTGAGAGGAAAAGGGGGACATTGAGAGACTCTGCACTCTCCCCTGGTAGGAGTTGAAAAGTTTCCCGGTGTTCAGAGGTAGAGATGTAGGTATCTGGACGGGACAGTTCGCTTCCGGATAGAAGTTCCGGGATAAGATCAGGAGCTTATTTTGCTCGTCCTCCAGTTTGGACTCGTCTTCATTGTCATCGACGTCCAGTGCATTTTGGGAGTTCTCTCCCATATCTTCCCTGTTTTGGGGGTGGTTAATTTCCACTGCACCACCCCCATTATAGTCTTTTGACACCAGAGCGGGAGAGATAGATGTGTAACAGCTGTTTTTATTTACGTACGGTGACAACGTAGTTTCGAATGGCATGCCAGTAAGTGGAAATTTTTTTATGAGTGGGATTTATTAGTCCGTGGTCTTTGAATCATTCTGTCCCTTCCTGGTGCTGACCACCCAAGTCACGTGATGAGTCGGCGGCCCAATGGTTACGGAGAGGGACCTGTTTTGAGGAATAGAACAACAGTGGATGAGTGAGCGAGTTAGAGTGAAGGGTGGTTATGTATGTGTTGTCGTGCGTTTCTAGGGGATGGGTGGGCATGGTTGAGTAGGATTGCTTTTGGGTTGCCACAATTGGCTTCTTTATCTTTACTTGTTTCGGGTGGTTAGGAAATGTTTCGCACTCAATGCTTCATTCTCTTATCCTATGATTACGAGTATTACATTTTCACAGCGGTTTAATGGGAAGGAGTTTCAGAATTACAAAGTAGCAATTTTTGACTGCGCACAAATGTTGCGCTAGTTTGCTTTCTTGCGCATAACTGCTGTTTTTATTGACGTATTATTTGCTTTTTTTTAAACTACTAATTGGTTATGGTTTTAAACTCATGAACTTTAAATATAATATTTATTTCATTTTGGAATTCAATTTAAAAATAAATAAGAGATTCGGGTACTATGGGGTATTATGCAAGAAATGCGTATTATCAGAATTTTACTTTCCCTTAATTAATAATGCTAACAAAAAACGATATCCCATTACCAAAAAAAAACCCTATTTCTCTCTTGAGGCATATGGGCAATTCCGATCCCCCTCCCCAATAAACTTAGCATGGGAAACATTTCAAAAGCTTTAAAATAACAGTATTAAGTTTATTGCGTATAAAATATGTTATTGCGTGTTTTTTAAATAATAGTTGGAAGACATTTAGGATTTCAGGGTATCAATCGATTCCTCTATAGCTGCGTCATCTTTCAGAAAATTTATAATATTTCACACATTGTATACGATTAAACTATGTCCACTTAATTGTTTATTTCTGAAGCTCTAAACACATACCTGTGTAAAACACCTTGCCAAATGTGAGAACCGAGTAATAATTGTCTTACCGGCGAGTGTAATTTTCGCAGAAAGGCAGCGAATCATCATTTCTCAGTCTAAGAATATTATCACTGAAATGTTCCGAGATTGATTATCGTGAAAATGCGAACTTTTATCAAAGTCGCTTCGAAACAAAAAAAGGTGCTACTCTAACAATTGGAAAAAGAAAAAAAAATTAGCTATGCATCAACTCCATATTTAAACATGGGAATGGCAAAAATGAAATAAAATGCAAATGAATACTTTCATCCCTAGTGAGTTATTACTAACACCCACATAAATAAACTTTTTCCATTAAAAATCAGTAGAAACCAAACAGTTACATGAGATACGAGCAAGCTTTCTAAGCTAGAAATAGGGTCAAATAGAGCCATACTAGGGTTGAGAAAACTTTCACATTGTCTTAATCGAGATTTTTCTTTATTTATATGCAAAAATAATTAAGAAATTCATTTGAATTCGAAACATTTCATTGAAATTCACTAAAGGGCGATTTTAAGTTACTTTTCTTATCATCAATTACTTGCTATTGTTTCATTTTTTTCATGCATGGTTTTGGGGAGTGACCAAACATAACTGGGGTTACGAGCATTTAACCCCCTACCTGAAATACGACCCCGAATACGAAAAGTTTGACTCTGTATTATAAATTGCTGAGCTCTTAAATTAACAAACGGGATTAGTACTTAGGCTTGAAGTTCAAAATCTTTCTTGATTTTAGCTCCCTTAGTTAAATTGTACTGTAGTCTTCTAGCGCCTTTGGAAGCAGATGGCAAATAATTTTTAATATGATGGATAAATTTGTTGGGTGTGTTATAAAATGTAATTTAGTTTTCATAAATATATTCTATAGACACTAGTCTGTTAATTTTACTATATTTTCAAAGGCAATGCCAAGTGATGTTTCCCCATTCAGTTTCAGACTGATGACTGCATGCATAGGGTGATTTTTGGCTTGGATATTGGATGTTTTGGTTTCTGCGGGAGGAAGTTGGAGTAACCCTCGTTAAGGGTGGCTCCGGGTGGGATGGGTGGAGTATGAGGGTCTTCGTCCCCTAACTGGAAGGGGGCGTGGTAGCGTGAGGGATGAGTATTTCACCAACAGAGTACGTAGACCACTGGTCAAAATGGAGGGGGGGGGGAATAAAAGATGGATAATATTCCTCCCTGAAAGACCCAGAGAGGGTGACTGTTATCACATCTTCAAACTAATAGGAGAATAAACTAAAACACTCTCTCGGTATAAAATTAGAAAAACCTGACTAAACTTCAGCAGCAAAAATTTGCCTACTATACTAATTAACCGGTTGTAAATTGTAGGACTGGGCTTTCTTATCAGCCATTTAATAAAGTATAAAATGGAAATAGGAGGTTTTTATAAGTTGATAATTAAGTGAAAAATTTATTTCTTTTAAATAACATTTCTTTTATATTCTTGTTGCAATTAGTGGCCTCATTTTCAACGAAATGGCTGACGAAAAAACTGTGGAACTAATTGAATTCGCAAAGAACCAGAGTCATTCAATGTGTAGGTGTCTGATTATTTCTTATAAATTGAAACGATTCTTGCGTTTTATTCCATTAATTAAGCAAAGTGGTGAAGCTGTTTTTTCTTAATTGTGACCGTAAAATGGAAAGGTTAAGCGACACACGTATAAATTTCAGCTGACGTTTTCATTAGATTAACTGTATGAGTTGGTTAATTAGTAATCCCATTTGTCACAAGTTAGTAGGTCCAAGAAAAGAGAAAAATTAATGAAGACAGTGAGGATGTTACCCCGACTAAATGAGGATACTTGTATAGATTAAACTTTCTGAAAAACTGCCAATATACCTGATCACAAAGGAAAGATAGAAGAAAAATAAATCTAGACATCAAATATCAACTCGAAAGGAGACAACGCTTTTTTAAAATTATTTTTTCATCGTTGTTCATTGTATATTACTAAAAACATCACAAGTTGTTTTATAAACAATTCATTCGAAAATTGAGTTTAGCTTTTCATCCAATTTGAATCGAATTATTTAAGTTCCTTCATTATTAGCGTTCAACAATATACAAAATGCGGCAATTTTTTCGAAAACGGACATTTCATTGATAATTAAGTGATCAGAGATGATGATGAAAATGAAAAGAAATTACCCTTTCCTTCAAAAATTATCTAGCATCTGATAGCATCCAACTCGAATCATTTTTTAATCTTCTCGATATACCATTAAAAAGTATTGCACTTAAAGGGAAGGGAGATACTTATATATGGTGATATATCATATCCTGATCAGAAGCAGTTTAAATCTTATTTTCAAAAGAATTTTATTTTATCAGACCCTATGATCCCTGAGAAATTCCACAACAACTCATTAAGGTATTTTTCGCATAAATTTAGCAATAACATAGAAATATAAACTTTCCTAAAACTAATATTAAAAATCCATATCTTATATATTGGTGTACTGTTGGAAATAGGTATCAGACATGCAATGTATTGACAAATAAATAATAAATTAATGCTCTTGTATTAAATAGTATTTCCATATTCTTCATCGAAATGAGTAGATCCTATGAGAGATCAGTTTTGACTTAAAAATTGAAATGCCGTAAAATTATTTCAAATTATTAGAACTACAAAAGCTTTCATTTCAAATTGCATGAAATTCATGGACAGTATCAATTTTTAAGAAATCAGCATGATAATTTACTTAATCCTTTTGGAAGACAAAAAACCCCTTCATTACTTAATACTTGTTCTTAATAAAAACAAATACTCTAATAACCTTAATAACATTTGCTGCAAATAATATAACATCGATTTTTGATTTACAGTACGATTTTTAACGGAATAAGCGCCTAAATATCAATTTTTAAAAAAGTTATTGAAATAGCATAGATGACTTAAAAACCACAAAAATGTCATTGATACTTGGCTCCAAAATCGATTTTTCGGGGGTGCTATCCAAATCCTTCCCTTTATAGCTCTGGAATCCAATAAACCTCCTAAATAAAATCTAAATAATCGAATAGCCTTACTAACAATTAACGCAATTGATATAACATCACTTTCTGATTTCTAGTAGAATATTTCATTGAGTAAACACTTAAATATTCTAATTTTCTAACCAATTTTTGACAGATTATAATATGACTCACAAAACCACAAAAATGTCACTGATACTCCTATTCGAAATCGATTTTTGGGAGGTGCAAAATGGGTTATCCAAATCGTTCCCTTTATAGCTGTCGAACCCAGTAAGCCCTCTTCGTCCGATTAGATGCACTTCCCCGTGCGTGATCCATCAAAGAGAATTGTTTATGTCTGGCCTGGAGACAAGAGTTCGCATTTTTGTGGTAAAGAGGAATGGGTTCAGGACTCGTTAGTCAGTAGGGACCTGGCTGATAAAAAGAGATCAGAAGACCCGGAACTGATTGGCGGTGCTCAGTAGCTCTGAAACGAATAGCCTTTCGATGACAGGATTGACAAAGCATAAACCCTCAGATTCCTATTCACTTCGAACGGAACGCTTGAATAAAACCGCATTTACTTTTTAAAGCTTGGGATCTAAGAGGAGATTATCTCCCCCGTTGGATCAACTTTGAACAGATCCCTTCTGAAATTTGCAGGAGGTTCAGACCTTTCGCAGCTTCAAGCTAAGTAGTTGATGTACGATGCTCCGTTATACTTGCGGATGAACGTATAAAAGATAAACATATCGTTTTGTTTATCGGTGGAATCGGGTTTTAAAGAAAAATATTTATGAAAAAAGGTTTTGCTTGGTTTTAATGGACATAGCATATTTTATCATACAAGTTTAAAGAAAAGATTTCGTTTTTATCCATTTATTTTATTTTTAACGGTTACAGTGAAAAAAGGAAATACTTTATTAATATTCAGAAGGACTAAAATTTAAAGAAATTTCATAAACAGAACAGCATTTGATACTTCTGAAGATATGAAAAGTTAACTGAATTTTTTTCAGTTTCTGTCTTAGCGGCAGCATATTTTATCATGCTGATAGATTTCTAGCCTGCAGACTGAATAACATAAAACAATAGTATTAGGAAACTTGTATTTGTATAATGTATTTATGAAAATAATTGAGACACAATTAAGTGTTTTGGTTTTCAAAAACTCGCCTTGTGTAAAGATCCGTAAGAAAAAAAAAATCTTAATTTGTTACAGTTATTCATGAATAATTTCTCTTAGGTCTTCACTTGTGGTTATTAGATCTTGCTTCTGTTACATCTTTAATCACAGAAAATATCAATAAATAAGGGGAAAAGATTTAAAGTTCTCATTTACTGAAGAAAACCGTAGAACTAATTTAATTCTCCCTTAGCCTACATAATCATCAAAAGTTATAACTTTGGATAATAAACGGAGATTAAAAATTGTTAAATGTGAAGATTTCTTTGAAATAAAGTTAAAAATAATTAAATAATTAAAATGAAAGTGAAGTTGCAATATGGTTAAATTAATAATAATCGCGTTTAAAAGAAAATGATTATTTTATTTTCATTTTTTGCCACGTTTTCCGAGCCTTCCTGATCTATTTCGACTTGCGCAGTCAATCCGAAATTATTGCAGACTAAGTTTAACAAATCGAAAACTCCATCTATAAAAACGTTATAGTGTTCTCTGTTAATTAAAATAAAAATTCTAATTGATATTCATCAAATACATCTATGTAGAGGAAATCAATTATATAGAGAAACTGTATAGAAACATTAATAGACGAACTATATCTTATTGGTATTTTAGGTAAATTATCATTCTCGTAAAATTATAATTGATGAACTTCTAAAGCTATTTTATTAGTTAATGATGGTTCAAAATTTCTTTAATATTGTATGAAGTGGAAAGATTTTGTTTAAAATCCACTTAGAAAAATGGCGGAAACTTTGATTGATGAACAGTAACTCGTTAGATTTGTTTATGATGTAAAATATCATTAACAGAAATGCATAATTACTTATCTTTTTACGCTGTGTCATAAAATTAATGATGCTTTCAAATGCACAATGTATAGTTTGAGAAACGTTGTTAAAATCCACTTACATTCCCAGCTGCAACACCTCCTGTTGGTTTAGTATCCAAGTCGGAACGTTCAACTGACCGGCATCGGAGAGAACACCGCTATCCTTTTGCCGTGAAGGCTCAGACCGCGTGTACCAACAACTAACGCAAATGCATACAGGTCCCGCATGTGTTTGACGCAAGCAAGTAGTCGCGTATTATTCTCGATCAGGGCTCAGCGTGTATCTATTAGTAAAACCAATCTAATGCTCTTGGATAGCGTGAGTCGTTGAGAGAGATGCTTTTTTCCCCCTTCCCTTTTTTTGTACTTTTTTTCCTGGAGCACGCTTACTAGCAATGGGTGTGTTTTGCTTCCGCACTTGAATGCTTATCATGGCGTGTTTCGAAATCGTTCATAGACTGCACATGTCGTTAAGTGAAATTTAGACGCCGTTGGAAGCAATTACGAATGCATCATATTTCGGGCTAGCGTAGGAACAGAAAACAACGTAAGTTTTTTTTTTTTTTTAAAATGAACTTGCTACTTTTTTTTTCAAGTTTATGGAAAATTTAACAAAGTAAATGTCGCTACAAATGGATTTCGACATCGAAATCATATCAGTAGCTAACATTCGTTACGGATCAACATTGTCGTATGAAATTTGGCAAAACTAATAAAATAAAGTGCCAGACGAGGAGAAAAAAAAACATCTACACACTTCAAGATGTCTTTGAGCGAACAATATAGTGGTACATAGAAGTGGACATGAAAAGGATATTTAACATGTTCCTCAACGAAATATTTAACCATTCTTCAACATATTCTTCGAAACGGTTAGTATAAGAGCACCACTTAAGCGTCTGAGAACATATACATGGATATTTTGTTTGCACTTGAAACCCTTGTTTGACAGCTTCATGAGCTATTCACGAGAATTAAAATATTTTTGTAGGAAGTTAATTCTAAAGCGCACGTTTTAATTCTAATTCTTTGACGGTTTACTAACCTTTACGAATCGTTTTCGATATCACCATCAAGAATAGATAAACAAGGACAAACCTGGTCCTTGCGCCCTAAAATCGAACACATCAACAACCTTCTTAATACTAGTAAGAGGAACTCGTCTAAGTAAATGAATAAAATTTGTTTGTCAAAAGAAAATTGAGTGGGTAATAGTTTCATTCGATACATTTTCCGCGGTCCTGTATTTTAACATCCCTAAATGACCAAGTTCTACGATTATAATATATTTTTCTGAAAAGTGCATCTGAGACATTTTTCTGCAGATGTAAGATACTTTAGAAGAAATTTTTCAAAACATATGTCTGTATAGTGCTCAGAATGAAGTTGGTGAAATTATTTTTTAAAAGCAAAAATGTTACTAGAATGCATTTTATATGATTTTCTGATTTTACAAAAGTGTCTTCAACAATCCTGGTTCTGCGTCTGGCGTTATTATTTATTTATTTTTACTTTTCATTAGATAATCTATTTTTTTGTTTCTGAATTTTCTATTTTTGTACAGTTTTTAATTTACTCTAAAGAGTTTCTGTGGACTTAAGTAGAAAGATGGATTGCACTTTTGCGTGTTGTTGATTCAGGCCGTTTTGATAAAATATCTTAGAAAAAAATGTCATTAAGAAATTGTTCTTACAAAAACAAAGATGATTCCATCTTTTTATGCTAGACTGAGTATTTGTATTTTAATTCTAGAAATGCCCCCGAACATTATCTTAATTAAATAGCTTCATTTCGTGGAAATGAAACCTTCTGGTTCTGAAGTGACATTCTTAAAGCAGACATTCGGCATGTTTAGACACAAACATTTAGTTATTGTTTTTGTTTCTAAATGCTGCAGAATTTCACAGCAAGAAGTTATATCTAACGTTTCATGATTTTAATATTTTTTTTCTATACAACCCCCATTTTAATAGCAAACGATCTACATTAACCCCTCAACTGTAGTGCCAAAGTTTGTTTCGTGCATCGAATTATAGTATTTTTAAATTTATAATCTAAAATTAAGTCATTTATGAACATTATAAATTCATACAAAATTGGAGCTTAATCAGCAAGCATCTCAAATGTTCTGTGGTCTCTTAGTTGAATCAATACGGCAGCACATTTCCGAAATAGAAGGTGACATCAAATTAGACAGTAGAGAAAACCACACAGTTAAGGTGTTAACAACTACTGTTACACTAGCAATCGTCATGCTTTATGTGCAGCAATTTTACAACCATGCATTCAGTCAAAAAGAAGGTGTATGCCACACCGTGGGACGTTCAAGACCGTTTAAAGTGGATGGGCAGCTGAGCAGTGATTATTACTGGATAAGTATGAGAATGAAACTAATGTCCTATAACATTCCACTCGCTGTAAACTTACAGAGATCAGACTTTTTTTTTAAGAAGCTAAGAAGTTTAATCAATGAATATTATATTGGATTCCGCGCCTGAGGAGAACAGTCCCGCTTTTTTAGCGATAGTGTTGACTTCTCATATACTTTCTCACAAGAAAGTCTCTTATAACGAATGATCAAAAATGATATTGCCTACATGCTATGCAACTAAAAGTTATCACCCTCTAATATCCAGAATTGAGTTTTCGTCTAACTTTCAATCATTGTTGTTTTCCAATTTCGTCATTTTGATGTGTTCTGGGGAAAACTTTTGAAACTCTTATTGGAAGAAAACAGTTTACACGCACTTTAAATATCTAAAACGTTAGTTTGTTCAATTATAACAGTTTAATAATTATGCTAATTTTTCTGATTTCCTCAAATTTTTAAAGATTTTTATTTAATTTTAACCATGATAATTTGCACAGGAATAAATGCAATTAATATTATCACTGAACAGAGTTCCAGTGCACAAGTAAATAAACGAACAACTAAGATTGTAAAGAATATTGTCCTTGCACTTGTTTAGCAAAGCGCAAGTAAACAACTGCAAAATTTAAAAATATACGTGAAATTTTCATTTAACATGAATAGCAACACACACATTAGAAAACCCTTTGTAAATATGACGCATTATTGTGTCATTTCATAGAAGAATGAAATAAATCATGTAAATAGATAGGGACAGCAACTTTTGTGGTTGAAAGATTTGGACTTAAATTTCATAGATCTACAATTTTGGTTAAGAACCATACTCCAAATTTCATAAGTCTAGCTCACTGCGTTTTTGGGTTATCGGCTTTATTTACGTAGGCACGTACAAACAGGTACATAGACATAATTCTATATATGACAGTTTTTTAAGACTCGGGGCAGACATGAACTCGTCAAAATCTCGAGGTCGAATTTTTTGAAAGATTGGAAAAATGTCTGCCTACATCGTAGGCGCAAAATAAGAAAAGGAACTTCCTCATATCCTAAAAAAAATTAATAAAATGAGTTTAATAATCAATAAGAAGTAAACATTTCCTCCGATATTCTTGGTATAACGACAAAGGGGTGATGATTTTCTTTCATTATAAATACGTTAAAACTCTTTGAGGTAAGGTAAGTGTGTCGACAACGGCTGAAGCTCGATCACTGATGTTCATCAGGGATCCAGCTTACCAATACGAGTTTATCTATGATACCCTAACACAAAGAGCTTTCATTCCATAAAATTCCTCCTACCTTAAAATGGACCCTCGCACAAAAAAACCGAAGATAAATTTCATGGTTGCAATATGAGTTTATCCCTAATATTCTGGCAGAAACAGTTTTGTTTTCCATGAATACTATTATAATTCTTTCTGTCCTCCAATGGACTGTTACCCAACGCATCTGAAAAAGTATTTCATAACAGCTAGAGGAAAGTGACAGGAACAGCATAATGAAGCCTGGTAATAAGTTCTCTAGCGTATGTCTTTAGCAATAGTTCTTATCTCATTGCAGATGCTCCACAGTTAGCCAAGTCATACCTGCTTATCCTTTCTCTGTTGTGGACTATGTTCCCACCTAAGTCACATTTTTTAGAGGTAGTTCCTCGTTAAATAAATTCCATCATCTATCATTCAAAATGTTCCTTATATAATGCAATTGTAAGCGACTAAACAAGTTGCATCTCAAAAAGTACTAAAGATGCAATTGACTAAGTGAACATTTTAGGAGCTTTAGTTGTACGTCACCTTCTAAATGTGGGGACATTTTCAAGACCTTGTTTTTAATAATGGAGAATCCATTGAAATCTAAACAATTTCTCCATAGAGTATGTTAAACAAATAAAAACAATTGGTAATTAAAACATTGGGTTTTTTGTAAATCGTGATTTTCAGGAGTTATTTCTTCCTAGTTCTGATGTTACTTCAGTTTATTGAAACTCGGGAGTGATTTTCCACTTAGAGTACTATGCAAAGAGTCAAAAGTTGCTATACCTCGAAAAGCGATTCAATAATTGAAATGAAATTCGTTGAGATTTTTTTATTAATTCCCATAAAAAAAATCAATTTCAAGAACTTGCTACTTTTAGTTAATTAAAATTATTAATTTTGTCATTATATTAGGAATACGAATCACTGCGGAATGTGGAATTAAAAAAAATTAGAATAGGAATAACTGAGAATGCACTCTTGCATCTACGAACTTATTGGAAATTGATTTTGAAGTAACTCTTTATTTTTAAACTCCAAAAATGGTAAACCTCCTGCGCAAAGGTGAATTTTTTCAGCCAATTTTTTTCAGTGGGTCAAAGAGAGTTTTTCTCACAGACAGCTGCAAAACATGAGAGTGAAATGACGTCAGCTCACGAACACGTGATCGATTGCCTATTGTGGTAGAATCAGAACGGATATGTTTTTAATTATAGGTTAGAGATTTTGTTATATAAATCATTTAAGTTTCCCTCCCTCTTTGTCTAATAAGATAACGCTTGACACCTAAGAAATTTAATGTAATAATGTAAAATGTGAATCATAAGAACTGAAAAAAAACCCTCTGTCGGAGTACGGATCTTTATCATGACTTTCATCTTGCAGATTTTTTCCGTGCAATGGTTTATGTTTTATCTTAACAACATTTGGTAAGAAAAATACACGCGAGTCTAATGCATATGGATTAGTCAACATATTGTTTTATGTTTTGAGATTATAAACTGGTGCCATATGGTTGATTAGTTGATAACTAGTAAGGGACAACATTAAAATCGGTGTGTGCAAAATTTATGATTCACATTTTACAAAAGAAGGTAAGTATGCACAATTATTTTCATGATAAAAATTCTCTGATTTTGCTTTTATAGTTAACGTATTCTGGGATTTTTTAAAAAAAGCAGATTCTTTAGAAATTGAATACTTCAGAATAGATAGAATAATAAAAGAATGGTTATTCATTTTTTCTATTTTATTCTATTTTATTTATTTTTTTTATTCTATTCTTTTTCAATTTGAAAGAACTTCCCGTAGTTATTGTTCATAAATGAAGTGGCAGATAATAAATGAAATTACTCAAGTCATAAATAACTAATAAAAATGTTAAATAAATTCTATTCATTATTCATCCCCTCTCAAAAAAAGTTTCTACCTTCTATGAATTTTTATAAGCATTAGAAATTTTAAGTAAACTTTCGAACAAAGTGGACATTTTCTTTGTCTTTAAAAGAAAAACTCACATTGAAACGCTTTAAAAAGTGCTTAAATTTCTGAGTAAAGTATTTAGTCAATTCTTTAAATAAATCTTCAAGAGTAAATGAGTCTATCTTAGTTTTAAAAAATAATTGTTTAATGATTCTTTAAACGTTATTATTTTAGTTAAACTTTTTTGTATTTACTTAATCTAATTTCAGAACCAGAGTTTTGAAGAAAATTCATTAACAATTATCTCCAGCATTTTATGAATTCATTTAAATATATAGCAAGCTTTTCAAAGTTATCTCACAGTTTGCTGTTAAAAAAAAGAAAATGAAGAAAAGATTTTGCTGTTTGAAAGAGATGACATACTGACTAACTCTATCGTGTCTTGTCGGGTAACAGTCACATAGCGCATGTCCAAAATTTCGAAGAATTTTCTCTTTGCGCCTGTCCTTTACAGACTACTGTAAAATGGCAGCGTCTACAATTTCAAGATTTAAACTCATGGGTGGAATTAAAAAATTTTCAACTTATTCCTATTAAAATATTTTATAAACGATATTGAATTAGATGAGTTTTTAATGCAAGCTTTTTAAAACAAAAACAAAAAAAAATCAGCTACAGAGTTGATGCGATTAACTTGGGGAAAAAAGATACAACAGTTCGCGAGAGAAAAAAATTAAACTTTCTTTTGAAAATCGGCAAATATCCTTATTATTCTTTGAAGAAACCAAAAAGAAGTACCTTCTAAGCATTAATATTTATTTCAAACAATTTCAACAGACGTAATTCTGAAACAAAATCTTTTGTAATTTTCAAATATTGAAATGTTTTCTTCGGCAGAGGGCTGTTAAGTAAGTGCCAAAAGCAAAGTTTATGAGGGACATCGAGCGAATGTACTCGAAAGAAATGAAAAAATGAGTACCTTCGACGGCTGATAACACATTTTAAAAAGTTCTTTAAAATAAGAGATAAATAAAACATGGATGATAAGTGAAATTTGTGTTGTAAAAAGGTGAGACCTGGATTAGTACCGAAAGAAAAATCGTGCGCTTCGATATAAAAAATTTATGAGGCATCAATTACACGTCTACCAGAAACGGGTTTAAAATTCCCTTCTTAAATACAATTTTATTACCGAGCTATTCGAATTTTGCTTATCACTTGGCGGAAACATGAATTTTAAAACGTCGCTGCGAAAAAGATCCATTAGCTTCGCTGAACGAAACAGAAATCTCAAATGAAATCTCGTTTATTGTGACATTTAGAAAAAATGAAATTACAAACTTTTCACTGGGCCTTAATTCTTACATTTTATGCTGCAGAAGTTACAACGTTCATTTAATCGTCAAAACTGTTCTTTGTAAAGGTGTTCAGTTGAAACAAACAAGTGCAATAAAACGGCTCCTAGACTTTACAAACTCGGATTTTTCTATGATACCATTTCGACGGAGTTGATGTTAAGTCTTGCTTTTAGGGTGCCCTTTTGCTTCAGTTTTCTGAAAAAACAATAAAAATTCGTCATAGATACATATATATGGGAACAAATATAGATATATCCCATTTGCCGAGTTGGTATATCTGGCAGGAAACGGGGAAAGAAGGTTCGAAGTCTATCTTTTGCACCTTAGAAAGATAAAAGAAATATAAAAGTTTTTATGTTCCTTTTTTTCGGAGAGCAACAGGAAAGGTAGATTCTTTCAAAGAAGGAGTGAAATAAAATTTTAAAATCTTCAAATGAAATCTTTTCAGTGACTCATTACTAAAAGAGACAGCTATCCTCTAGGGGTCATCTCCAAATTGAAACACGTTTAACTCCTTCGCTGCTCTGGATCACATTTCTAAGTTTCCAGATTTTTTTGTTACAGTTTTTCTTAAAATGTGCATATAAGAAAATTTAATACAAAGTAAAGCACACTGAACAAACTAATATTAATAGAATTCTTTTTATACCCAGAAAACTGTCAAGAAATTTATCTTGATAGAAGATCGGAACCACGGTGGCTTAGTGGTAAGTTTTCGCTTTGGGATCGGAAGATGACGGGTTCGGATCCGATTCCAAAGAAGACCCGTCAAATATGTGGTTATGGTTAGTATTTAATCTGCCGCCGTGGGTGAAACGCCCTTATGTTTGGTATGGCGTTAAATTTTGAGAGTGTGTTGTGTCGTCCTTGCCATCTGACCATGGTTCAAAATTATTAGGTGCATCCCAAAATAGTTCTCCTGCAGCTTATGAATAGAACTAAATGAATAGGAGATCTTGGATTTGAAACTATCACAATTTAAATGGCATTTTAGGCATTCCTTGTAGTATGACATATGTGGTTTCAGTCGTGTTTATTTGAAAAATATTTACAAACATCGATAACTCTAAAATTCAATTCCATCAAAAGGATTTTAAGATCTTACAATATACTCTTTTTGTTCTGTTACGGCATTAGTTCAATGACTACTCTATAAAAAGTTATTAAACGTAGAAAACCCAACAAATACCAAGATTCTTTACTCGTAATTCTCGTAAATAGAGCCTCTGAATAAGATTTGACTTGAATCGGCGCATTTAAGAAAATTTACTAATCATACATTTAATTTATTTAAATAATATAACATAAAATTAACAATCCTATTTGAATAAGAGTTAAACCCGAATTCGTGTATTTTCTCCAAATTTGCTCAAGCATGCAAACTCATTGTTCCAGCTAAATATCGGATAATTGGAAATGATTACATGCTTGACGTTTTGATCGATGATTGTGATTACAGGCCGAAATATCTTGATTGGATGTTCCATATTGCTTTAGCAAATAACTCCTGATAGAATACCATGTTTCAGAGCTTGAGCTTGGATTATTTAAGAAACTCCATAACGACTAAAAGCAAGTCTATTGCCGCGGAATAGCGGTAGGATGATCTGGTTCTATGATGTTAACAATCAATTGAAATTCTACCTAAGCTTATAAATAAAGAAGTTAGAACAGATTAAAAAACTACCTGATCCAGATATGAATTCAATAAATTTCAATTCAAATTTAGCCATTAGGATTATCCAAAATGTTTGATAGAAAATTCCGTGAATTATCTAAATAAAAATGCACTGTAATAGAATTTGAAAAAAAAAGCAAACAAACATTTTATCACAATTAACACTATTTTTAATATCAAATCTATATTTTCGCTATGGTGAAAACAAAACTCGCTGTAATATTTTTTGTTTCGACACGAGAAAGAATAAGGTGAGGCGAGATAGGTGGGTACCGATTTTAAAATTTTTGCCGAGTTCGAACGTTTTTGCTAGCTTTAATTCTCCGCTTTTATTCTATTGTAATATATCAAAGTGTTCAGTAGGATTTCCCCTTTAAACTGGCGTTTAAAATTTCTTGAAATTAATCGTTTAAGTCTAAAAATTAATTTATTTACAAATTTTTTATTTCTGTTGCAGTTGAGAGAGGAACACTGACCTCTACCCTAGGGTTTAGACTTGCAGAGTCTCAGGCACTCTCAATTGATTTGAAATGAGGCAGTTATTTAATCTTTTATATCATAATCCTTTTTCAATTATTGTATATGCGTGCACATAGGGGCGTACATGAATGTGTATGTATATGAAACAGCAGGAAATATAGCAACTTTTGTTTATAAGTTAGGTAAATTGTGAATTAATTTGGTATTTATTAAAATATTGTTACACGAAATCCAAAATTAGCATATTATTGCCAAAACTTGCTGACAAGTGTAAATCGTGATGTATGTAAGTTAAACTACTTAAATCAAAATTATACCAGTTTATAAAATCTCTAAGAGAATTTATGAAGCTGAATTAAACAACAAAACAGTTCAAATAACTTATTACATAGCACGAAAATATTAAATTTAGTTCAGTTCTCAAAAACACTGCTTTATAACTAGAACAAAACGCTTACTGTTTGTAGATTGAACGGTAGGATATTGAGCGAACTTATTCTAAACTAGTTGAGCATTGTATAAGGAATTTAAAATGATGACTCAGAAGTCATTAGCATCAGTATTTATAATAAAGGCAAATCAAGAACCTCATACTTAATTCTCGCCATTATTTATTTGTTTAGAAGATGGACCTTGCCCGTAGCCAGTTCCCCAAGCCTGTGTATACCCAGTGGTCCAATCAGTTTTGGATACGGGGTAACTGGACACCCCTTTATAACATTTAAATTCTAAACAAAAATAGAAATTAAATAGAAATTTTAATCTACTTAATGCATTCTTTAAATAATCTAGTTATTTTAATTATAATTATAAAATTGCACTCACCAGATAGCTTGAATCGAGTAGTATCTCAAGTTGTAAGCATCAAAAATGTCTTTCTTTAATGAATTACCTCACTTTTCACCTGCTTTAATGTGACCTGCGATCTTATCTTTGTTTTGGAGACATGTCAAGCGCTACTAATACGAGGTTTCAATTCCGTTTATTCAGTTTTCAAAAAATACAGATAGAGTGTCCAGAAGCCCCGTGTACCCAGTAAGCTGTTTTAACTTACTCTAATTTCACAATTAAAAGTTTTTTAAATATTTAATGCTCACAATATTTTAGTCTACATTAATATCACCGAGTAACCTTCATTCTGTTTCAGTAAAGCATTGAACAAAACATTGTTACAGATTTATAATCGTAGACAGAATAGCAAAAATTACGAAGGGTTGACAATGTCAGTAGTCGAGATTCTTTCCTTATTGATATTTAATGCAAAGAAAAATCATAATTATCATTAAATCATTACATAACCAATTGAAATCTCCAATAGGAAATGAGAATGTTATTTTCCACAGTAACATTTAGATTATACCTTCAGAACAAAACTCTGCTTGTAACAGGTGGAAGCTATTTCTCATCTCGATTTTAAACATTTATTTCGGTTAGAAATTTCAAACTTCCCTGTAAATATTTTGATGTCGTTTTATTAATACGAAACTGAGCAGAATGCGCGATAATTCATCTATTCCAGTTCGAAATATCTCAACTTTTAAAACTGTATTAACTTATTTTTACAGCCCTATTTTATTTGGAAGTTAATGGAATAACTAATTATTTAAGGTTAATTTCAAAGATAATATTCTAAAAAATATATAATAAACTTGTACATAAGTACTAAGTCGTTTTAATGGAAAGGGCATGGAAAAATATTTTTTAATTTAAAAATATGAAAATGTTTTTAAAAATTTATAATAAATATACTTAATGAAAATAACCCACTCCTCTCGTACTGCAACTATTAAGTTGATCTTCCCCTTTACCCCAAACTTAATAACAAAAACTTTCATGAGAAGTAATAGTTGTAAAATGTGCCATTAATGGCATCAAGATGTTTCTTAGAGTAATAAAAATTGTTAAACTTAACCAGTAGTCATTATTAAAATTTAACTGAATTTACATTATTTACTTTAAACTGTTGTAATTGATAAGTCAGCAGAAGTTTGTTATAGCTTTCTTCTCATCCCACAGAAGTTTTACCAGGGATACCTTTAAACTTGCTTCATCTGCTTTTTTTTTTTTACGAGCTCTATTTGTTCAGTTTTAGATCGCCAAATAAAATCTCTGCATTTGTTCGCGAGGGTGTTTGATTTTCGATAGAGAAAAAGAGTCGCAAAGTTGGGAAGAATTATTGTCCTTCAAAATCTGATTTGTTGTCCCTGTTGCTTCAAAAAGAGAAACTAATCAGATTCACCGTGCTAAGTGAAGCAACACTGTCCTCTTCGAAAGCAGAAGTGGGCAACACATAATGATGCGGATTTGATCGAAAAAGCAGCGGGATGTTATTTTAAAACTTGGGAACATCTTGTTTCTTTTTATAGTTTAAAGGGTAAGCGAAGTTCCTTTTGCTTCAGATGTTTGATCGGAATAGTATAAAATAACTTTTCACATTCGAAGCTAAACTGTAACTGCTTAAAATCTCAAACTCATTAAAGGAGTGGATTACGAGTTTATCTTCTTAGAATTTCCTTGATTTGATTAAGAAATAAATGAGAAAGTTCTCAATGAGATATACACACAGAAATTTCATTACAAATTTTCTATCCCTAGATACACTGACAAAGTTGCAATACAGTTTATTTATGTTCGATTACACTGTCTTTCCCAAGTTTATGATCTAAAGACACATCAAATATGTACTCGTCCATTGTGACAAATAAACATGCATTTTTAACTTTTTATGACCGAATTAAAGCTTTACGAACTATAAAAATTCCAAACATAATAATAGTTAATTAATTATTCCTTTTTATACATTCATGATTTCATAGTACCTTTCCAGAAAAAATGGGGGAAAAAATCCATTTATGAATTTTTTTTTCTCTTTTTGATAGTGTCATGGCCAGTCAATGGTTTTCTTAATTATATGAATCTTTATTAATCCGATGCAATTTTTTCGGTTTCAAATCATAAGAGACTAAGGAAAAAATATATAAAAGTCATTTTTACTCATGAACGTTTCATATAAAATATTACCTTGGTTTTGAAAAGGCGCTCAAAATATAAAATTACTCTAGAATAAACAAAAATTCACATTTTTCTTTCTCTGACGATGACAGAAAGTTAAAAAGTTCATTCCAGTCACTTTATTGAAATAAAACTATCAATTTGTTAGAAATTCTCATTTTTCCATCCAACCTAAAGCATCTCTTCCTTTGAAACCAAGGATTAAAATTATTTACTGCTTTTCGATAAGGTAACAGCTGAACAATTAGGAAAACACCCCAACCAATAAAAAAAAAGCCCGGTACAATTCGCAAAGCTCCTCCGAGTGCATTTTTAACTCCCGAACTCGTTGGAGATTTATAGTGAGAGAGAAAACAAAAATCGTCATTACAAAACCCTCGCTGCTGTTGAGCTCGAGAGAACAAAGAAAAATAGAAAAATTCCGTTTCCTTCAAATTAAGAAGTAAAATCAAGCCGCAGCAACAAAAGAGTAAAATGGAGTTGTAAAATTGGAACATGTAAGCAGTTTCAAAAAATTGAAACATCGCCCACAGCCTTGATAGGTGACTAACGTACATTGTAATCATAGGAACGCCTAATGCTTGTAGCGACCTTTTACAAGAGAGGCACGATTCAAAACATACCAAAAAGCTGTGTTCTGAAGAGACCGGAATCTTCTTGTTCAAAGCAGAGGTGTTCTCGGTTGGGTTTTTTTTTTTATTGTTTCATTCTATTTCTTTCTCTGGACTTTTCAGCTCCTCAAGATTTCTGCGCCGAGATTTTTATGCTTTCAAAATTTATTCCAGCAGCGGATTTTGAAATTTCTTTGAGGTTTTGGGGGCGTCTTTTAATTGAAACGTTATGAGAACGGTATTCATCGTTTTCAAACATATTTGTTCCCTTCTTGCTTTTGAATTTTGTTGGTTTTCTGGACGCTGTTCTCGTTATTTAGAGTTCTTTTGTGTTGAAGTCAACCCATTTTTTAAGCGAGAAATCGCGCAGAGTGTTATCGAGATGAAATTTAGAAATGCATAAATTTGGCGAAAAGAAATATCATTAACGATGCGAGCGTTAATCTACGTTTTTGGCAAATTCAATTCCTTTCACTACAATTTTTCTGACAATTATTAAACATAATGAAAAACAAAAGCTATTCGGAGATGCTTAATGATTCAAAATACGTTCAGTGTGCGATTTTATTTTGAATGAAATATAAGAGTTGGAGAAAATTAATGGTAGTTTATTATTTAAATTTACATCATGCGGGTATGATATAAAAGAAAATGTATTGTTAATTGATTGATTATATCTTAGGTACATGTTATTTATTTTCTACTCTGTCATATTTAATGCTTGTGGTTAATTATTCCTTGCATAAGATTGCTACTCTTTAACATTGTCTAATATTATTATATTAGGGACAACTAATTTTGTTTATAAATATTTTACTACCATTCTGCAAAATGTCAATTTTTAATTTGCCGTTATTTGACATAAGACGACTGAAATGCTATAGAAAATAACTCTAACTTACGTTGGCGTCATCTAATTTTCGCCATTTGATATGAAAATGTTTAATAGACCTAGCTATTTCTATAAAAGTTTAAAACATTGGCTCATAACTTGAAAAAAGAATTGTTAAACCGATTTCGGCCGATATATATTTTTTTCTACAACTATGACTTTCTATGTTTCAGAACTTTTTAATACCCTCCTTTTTTGGAAAATCGGTACTTTCTCCCACAAGAAACTGTTTTTGCAAAGAAAAGAAAATTCCGGAAATTAGTTTGGGATTATTAAGATAATAATCTAACAATTCAACACTACCCCCTGAAGATACTCGGTATGTGATGTATTATCACTCAATTGATATTTTGCGACGACGCGACGTTTCAAATTAATCGATTTTGAATAATAAGATGTTGATGATTAAATGTGATTGAATAATGAGTAACTGAAGTTGTCGTGTGTTTTTCTTGGTATGGTTCAAAAGTAGTTTAAATTCTAAATTCAATCGGCTTAAATTTCAGTTATTGTATTTATGTTTTTACTTGTGATGTTCTTGCCGAAATTTTCTGATCTTAATTATGAATAAGCCTAACAGAGAGAGAGAGAGAGAAAGAATATTTGATAACTTCTAATTTACAGCCTTAAAATGTCCACCACTTTAAATTTCAAATTAATTTAAGAAATTTATAATATTTTTCTCTTGTTTTTTAATCGCATTTGAGAAAAGCATAACCAATGATTTAGTGCTGCAGTTGGGAAATGAGTCTTTTATGCAAACAAGTAAGTGAAGTGTTGTTTTGTATATGATTGAGAATAGAAATTTTTTAACTATGTAAAATGATCTTAGAAATATACCTCATAATTTAATCTTGTTTAATTAAAACCATTTTGCATCCATATTTAGAAAGAATTTTGTATTTGATGGATTTTGTGAATTAATCATTCTAAATTTTACACTGATTTTGGTTTCTTTTTTACAATTCAATTTAGATACGAAATTAATCAAATGAAGTAATCGCGTGTTTTTGTCTAATATTTTCAATATTAAATAACACAAAAGTAGACTTGGAAAATTCTCAACGTTTTCATTCATGTAGAAATAAAACTAATTAGAAGTAAGACGTATATAGTCTGTAAATGTTTTATCCTTTTTCTCAATAAAATCGACAACGATCAATCCTTACGAATAACATATTAAATATATATCTCAAAAGAAATAAATAATTCGCAAGTTAGATCACGCTTCTACATTATTAAGTCTTCCATGTACTAAAACTATGTATATTCTGTCGGAATGTTTCAGTAAAACAATAAGAAGGCTCGAATGGCCCCCCCCCCCAAACCTTACCTAAAGTGCTGTTTTTAGCCTCTTTTAAGGCTGCTTGATTTCGAGAAAGCCATGGCAATACGTTTGGTTCCACTCCTCCCCCTAATACATCATTTTAGTCTCACCCAAAATTCCTGCTAGACCCTCGAAAACTCGTCTCCTTCGTTCAGGGATTCAAAAAATGATGGGTGAGAATGGAGTAGCACTTGAGGTTCCAGAAGGTCTTTTTTAAGTGAAGTATCGATGCTCATTTTAGAAGCTGATCTTATTTTAGATAGGAAAGGCGATACTTCAAGCCGGATTCCTCCAAACTTTGTAAGTAAACAAAATTTCTCGACGGAGAAACTAGAATCTATTAAACTATATCCATTAAATACGGTAAGTAATTCTTTTCCTGGGAGTTTGCAATCAAGTTTTCAAAGTTGCTTGTGTTTCATTAAAAGTTATATGAATTTGTGTAATAAGTTGGTATTTAAATTTGAAAATACTTCATAATCCGTCTCCAATATGAAAGGAAAGAAACTGTACATACTTTGTGCATATGTTCAAGACAAGGGCCTTTTACGATTCAAAAATACAGTAACAATGCCACTTTCACTCCAATATGAATTTTATTGTCTCCAATGGACATTCAAGTATAGAGAAAAGATTCGAAAATGAAACATTAATTAAACATAGAAAATTTAATTTAAGAGAATTATTCAGTAAATTTAATTAATTTTTTTTAATGACAGTTATTTTGGAAATTATTTTTTCATAATAACGTTAATGAACTTGACAGAAGTGAACTTCACATTCTGCTCCACGATTCTATAATAGGTCGCTATACTTAGTTTAGAATAGCTTGTTCTAGGCTGTAAAATAGATAGATGAAAATCTTTTCACCCAAAAGCGAACTAGTAAATATTTAAATAAATTAAATAAGTTTTTGAAAACACACTTTTGTTAGTGTACTTAAACAGCAGAATTTTTTTCATTTAAAAAATTCTTTTTAATCTTGATCTATTGTTTCTCAAGCTCATTAACAGATGACACCATTGGTACGAAATAAAAATGTATTTTAATTACTGATTAACACGTAATTAAGTTCTGCAAATATTAAAATAGTGTATTGTAATCAAGGATGCAAAACTGTACGTAATTTCAAACCTGTGACACAACAGGGAGTGAATGAAAAATCGATTACAAAATTACATCTTTACAAAGATAAAACAAGTCAAATTAAATGAAAGTATTTAAAAATATGCTTGTCGTCTATAATATAAAAGCACTTGACAGTGATAATAATCGTTGTCATTTGAAAAACAAGCTGAGATATTTATTCTCCTACATATGAACCTTCGGAAGTTCGTACAATTATTTTCTCCTACCAAAAATTTAATCCGCAGTAAATAACTGCCTACCGTCCAAAAAAAAGCGAATTTGAAATCTATTCTTATAATTGTCCTCCATTCCCAATTTTTAAAACGAGGGAAGAAGAAAAAGGTCCTTTAAGTGTATTTTCCGATTTCTTTGGAAGTTGCAAGTCACCGTCACAAATCAATTAAGCTTGCTCTTTTGAACGATATTGATGTCCGATGCATCATGCACATCGTCAAGAAAACTGTTTGAAATTTTTCCTATTCATGAAAATAAATCTTTAACTTGGCTTCAAAACGAAAAATTCTTGCAAAAAAACATTTTTAATTCTTGAAATGAATTTCTCGATTCTCTTATTTGATTTACAAAAAGATAAAGACCGATGTTTCAAGAAAAACGAATCAATAACGTATCAAAAGCATTAATTGAAGACATTTTTTAAACAAGAATATTTCAAGTCCATTCTAAAGCTGCAGTTCAAATTATGAAGTATTTGTTATTGTAAAAAAATTATAAAGCAAGTATTGTTATGAACAAATATTAAATAAATTATAGTTTGATTTAAGAATTTCGTAACACTGACTCATATGATTTCCGACTCTTTGGCTTATATGATTTCCCATGTTGAAGAGGTTCATGGCTTCACCCTCAAAACGCCGCGTGTCTGTAACCATGGCGGTCTTTCAACATCTGGGTGTGACTTTATCCTCAAGACACTTTTCTAAATATTTCTGCGCGTAAAGCTGTACGATATACGAAATTTTTATAAAGAGGAGAGTTGAAAAATCTGAGCCGGTATCATAACTTCATTTCTATATTTGGGACGTCAAATAGGCAAATCATTCTGCAGCGATATCAATGTAGTGCATGAAATCATTTTTAGAGAAAGAGCTAAGTCGTTACAGTTAGAGAAAAATGTTTAGAATTAGGTATCATCAACTAAATATTTTAACAAAAGACTAATAGCCCTTTCGCTGTTTTAAACTAAGTATGATATTATATCCCCGGATAGGAAACCTGTTCGGCTACAATTTGCTATAATAACTTCGTTGAAATAGTTTAAATATAAGGTTTGAGGATTTTTGGTTTTGTTTTTGTCTAAAAGTTGCTTAGATTGGACCTTAAACATTTGCCTAAATTGGACTGTTTAAATCAATGGGACTATTATCTTCAACTAGAGGAATAGCTCGGAAAGCAGTTTTAGTCACTTGTAGTCCTTTTAAATTGGAAGTGAACCAAACCAAAACCTTTAAAACAGTGAAAATACATTAAAGACATCAAATGTTGGCTCAAAAAGAACAAAAACTAATATTGCATATAATTTGTATCATATGTAAGGAAACAAAAGAAGAAAACGACACAGAGCATAAAATGCCATACTTTTGTTTCATACATTGTGTGCCTGTGTGAATCTGAGAATCAAAATTTTTTTTTATTTAATTGCGCTTCAAGAAATTGATGGCCCAATTTGAAAAACCAGTTTCCTTAATTGGACCAATGACATAATTTTTAAGGGTTTTTTTCCTGCTTTAAAGTGTACTTCATAAAATAATTGCATTGTTTGTAAGACAAACTATAAAAATATTCAACTACTTGTTTTTTTTATATAAAAATTACTTTTCAGTCACTATACATTAATCCTTAAAGACACAGTGTGGTCTTTAAGCAACATACCCAATTTTGTCTTCTAAAATTTTAAGAATAATACTTAAGCTCTAATGCCCGTTGTTGCCAATAGGATACATACAGAAATTTTTATTAAATCAATTTACGACATATAGATGGCAGCCTGAGTGCTGATAAAAAATAAAGATAAATTGAGGTTTTTCATTTGAGGCTGCATCTATTTAGCTTTGTTTGTATGCTTGAGAGTACCATATTTTATTCCACAATGTTGAAGGTAATTCTTTTTCCGTATTATTATTTAATAAAATTTATATGTGTTTGACATTATAAAATTTTATAAAGGAAATTTTTTCTGAAATATATATAATGTCCAGTGTTGTCAGTTGTTAATAAACTGTTTTTTAGCCATAAACCTTACTTAAAACAAAATAGGATTTTTTAAAGTATTTTTTCCATGTTTTATTCAAGAAATGAAAGTGTAAAAACATTTTAAGGCCAATTTTTTAAAAAATCAGGATTTTAAGAGTTAAAAAATGTCAAGTTGGTCCAAATTCGGCAACCTTCTTCTATACCTTCTCCTAATTATGATGTAGCGGACCTAAGTGCCGGTCATTTATGTAGCAAAGTAATACTTATTGATTTAGCTTACTTGGGGACATCAGACTTGTAAATATTTAATTAAACTGCGCCTTACGTAAACAACACTTTAGATCAAGGAAACGTTGTTTTAGAGAAAGTATTAGAGCATTTAGAAGCTCTGAAACTAAAACTGATGTTTGGTAAAGACACTGCTAATTGCAATTCATCACTCAAAATGTGTTGGTTTAAGGTATGTACTTGTTTAGCCTGCCACCTATGTATGCATTATATGTTAATCTAGTTAGGATTTCGGAGGATTTAAAAACCCAGAAGACTAGTTAAATTAACAAAACCTCCAGCTATTTCTTCATCCGTTCTTCTTTATTAAAATTAAGTAACATTATGTTTGTCAAAAGGGGAAGATATACTGAGCCACAATTATAGCTGAAGTCAATCGAAATTATGTATTTTCAAATCTAGGAAGCATTTTGTATTGTTTTTTACTATATACTTTTGCTAAGAACCATTCTAAAATTTTAAAAAAGTTTCATTTTCAAAAAAATCTTCAAGAAATATTATCGGATCTTTCAATAATATTATCGATTTATTTTTAGAAAATTTGACATAACTATATTTTTTATTATCTATTGCAGGCCTGGTGAATCTTTTCTCTTAGCTTCTTGAAATCTGCTGGTTTCATAAAGCTTCCAATATTTTCTGTCGGAAAACATTGAGATGGAATTATGTAATGTTCCAAGAGTGTCGATTCATTCGTCATTCCAATAAAAAAAAATTGTAACTCCAAACAAACAGAAAGATAAGTTAATTTCGCCTCAAACCCTACACGTTAAAATCGTTACAAGTTGTAAATTTCCCAAAACAAGATTGGTATTCAATTGTATTGTGTCCGGAGAATATAAAGCATATTGAAATCTGACAGATATTAAATAAAATCCAAAGTACTTCGCGCAGTTCTGACAACTCAGTTTTCTATCACTCTTCAGCTGTGCTGTTTTCTGCTCCTGAATGTACTTCTAGAAATAAAGCACTAAGCGACATTTTTTAAAAGGAAAGTTTATTCGCTTAGTTGAGGAAAGAAAACACATATCTGCGAAAAATCATTATGTTGAAAGAATTTTTCTGTGCAGATTAGAGAGTAGCGCGTGTTACTAACAAACACAGACCTAAAAAATTTACAAACAAGCAGTTGTTCTGATTGGTCGCAAATGCCTTGCAATTTCAAGAGCCAAGGTTGCTTCAAAATTTATTCCTACAAATTACACTTTATTTTTTATGATATATACGTTTTATCTCACCTTGGAATTTTGTTATAAGGGAAACATAGCTCTGATTTGTTTGCATCGCGTATGATTGCATGTGTGTGTGTGGAGGAACCAGGAGGGAGGGATATAAGGCTCCCTCTTGCGCGTAACAATTTAACTTGCGACCATATCATCTGTGTTAAATAAAAGTTTGCTTTGGGTGTTCTACTTCTTAAACGAAATTTCTTACAATAGTTCTGAAGCAACCTGTATATAAAATAGAATATCGTAGGGTGAGCTCTGCAACAAGGTAACTGAAAGTTAACTGCTTCGAGAAAAACTCAAATGAATGATTTCTTGATTTTTAGATAATATTAATCATTTTACCTATTTTTAGAAATTTTCAGGAACGTCTGCAACATGTTACCCACTTGTAGTTTGTTGTGAGTCTCTAAGGACACCCTTTTGTGTGCTTACCCGTATTTCAGCAATTTGTGATTACCTAGTTGTATTCATCCGACGGTGTAATTTAAGGAAATTTATATTTGAAGAAAAAAAATAGATTAAGATGAGCTTATAAAAGAACAAATAATAGACACTAACTTTTTTTTAAAAAAAACTTCTAACCATTTAGCAATTTTTTTTATGCTAACTTTTCCCCCCTCAGAATGAAGATGATTAGACATGTCTGTCAGTCTAAATGCCTAAAATAATATGCATGTTGTTCTGTAATTTTCCTTCTTTAACCGAAAAATATTATTGTAGAAATATTTCTGAATATGTTTAAAGTATTTACTTATATGCGGAGCATTAAAAAGATAATTTTAGCCATTTTCTTATTTATTTAGAATACAGCCACAAATTTTTGTTCCGGACTTTCCAATCCTTTCTTGAACAGAAGTATGAATTTTTCATAAAATGCTTTGTCTAAAAAAAAGAAAAATTAACATTTATAAAAGGACGTTATAATATTCTTACTCCTGTACCTTAGAAACTAAGAATTCTTCGAGAATGTATGAACTGTATATTATATTGATGTAGTATCAGTAACCAATTTCTCATTCAATGTAGGGCGTCCATGAAGAACTTGCGAAACGTACTCGTACAACTCCTCCTCACTCTCTCAATACACGTATTTTTCTACATATGCATTCATTATCAAACTAAGTTTTTTGATTTTAATGTAGTTTATTTCATTAAGCAAATTTAAATTAATTTATCGAATCTATTATTGTCGAAAATGAAATTTATAATTATCAATAATCGAATTATTTGTTATTTTAAGATATCGGTAATCTGGAAGAATGTATTATGACATAATTAGCTAGAAAATCAATTGGTTACTTGTCAAAAGTTTATGCTCACAAAAACAGTGTCGATGTCAGCGATATCACATTGCAACGATACATTGTTAATGAAAATTGGTGGCGAAAAAAATTCGAAATATATGTAAGGCGTATCAAAGGAAGATGAAACTAATTCTATTATAAATTGCCATGATGCATGGGACAGCATGTTAGGTAATATAAGTTACATCTTTGAAATGAAACATTATTGTTATGTCCATACTTTACTGTGCGCATCTGAAATCTCTTTGCAAGTGATTTATTTATCATGAATTTAAAAAAAAATGTTGCAAGTGTTTTTAAATGCAAGTAATGACCTATTTTTTTTATGCATAAAACAGCAGCTAGAGCTATATCAAATAATAGAGTATTGTTTCTTGGTGGTTTAAGAAAACAAGAAACGCGACGAATAAGCAATTAAAGTTTGAACCACCTATTTAAATGGTTCTTCATTGTTGCGATAATTAGCAATATTTCTAACTTTAATCAATGCTGGTACTAGTACTTAAGAGGACATACAACTGTTAAACCTCGAAAATTTTCGATTTTGTGAGAATATATATATATTTCCCTGTCTTTTCTTAATAATTTAAAGCAATCCGCTTTAAAAAATTCATATAATTATGAAAGTTATGAAGGAAAATGTATCAGCTCTTCAACGCAAACATTGAATATGGCCAAATCTTTAAAGTGCTATATCACAAAATGTGTTTTTTTGATATTGCGCGCACGATATCTCACGAATATTTTCACATAAAAGTTTTACCGAATATGTATTTTGCTATGTTCTATAAATTGAAATAAATTTTTGTACATATTTCTCCAAAGAAGTTTTTGGGGGGTTAGAAAAATTGAAGTGTTAACTATTTTTAACATTTTATCTTAAATTGTCACATAAAATAGAAATTAAATTTAAATGTTAATAAATTGGTGTTTTGTTTCTTAAACGGACTGCTTGGAATACATAGATACACAAAATACTGTGTTTAGATATATATTTTATCCTTAATCATGCGCGCAAAGTGACTATCTCATTTTTTCTCCAAAAATTATACCCATATTTGTTACTCTCTCAAATAAATACATTCAAATATGAAGGTTTGAAAATGTGTGTACTATGAGAGAAATGACAGATATTTTTCTAGAAAAAAAAAATGAGTTTGTCAATTGCATTGTTTCAGAGATATAATGTACCGAATTTGACAGTTTTCTACCATTTTTTCGAGGTTTAAGAGTCGTATGTCCCCTTAAAAAATCTTTATCTGGTACATAAAAAGCTGTTCATCGATATAATATTGCTCTCACTCTATCTTCTCTTTTATGCTTTGATTCATAAATCCGATTCTGTCTTCATTCGAAGAAAACGTGTAGATGCTTTAAAAATAAAAAAATTAGTATACTGCCGTCAATTTTTTATAAATTGAAAAGAATATCCATTTATTTAATATTTTTAGAGATTTCAAACATTTTATTGTGTCCCTGAGCTCGGAGACGAGGCTGTGAGGTAGATGGGTGAGAGTAAAGTAGTTTAAACAGTTCACGCACATATCCGGCACTGATTACGATGGCCTCTTTCAGATTTGTAGATTCATAAGCTTTGTGTGTAAGATTCTAGTATTATTTTAAGTTTATTATGCAGTTAGATAAATTTATAATTTAGTTCCTTTAGGAGGTACAATACTCACTCCTTATCTTCTCAATGCTGATGTTTAACAGTATGCACTGAAAATTATGAAAACACTGTTAAATCTGTTTGACAATTTTGCTAAAAGTTTACTAAATATAAGCACGTTTCATGGTTGTTTACGTAAAGTGACTCTTTATTTCATTACCTAACATTAAATATTTGTAGCCTCTATTCCACTATTCATTATGAGTCTGTTTATTTATATATTAATTATTTATCAGCAATCTAGGAAAACAGTTTTCGAGCTTTCATGAAAAGGATGTATATTGATGTCTTCGCAGTTTCGTGAATTTGTGTATCTACTACTGTTTGTTGAGTTTATGAACATACGGCGGTATGCAACTATCAGTTTTTTCGTTATTACATCTCTTGAAATATGTAATGCTGGCAAGCGGATTTCTTCAAAGCTGCAAATAATACATTTAGATACTATGTTTGGAATGGTCCTTCTCTTTTTTTTGTCTGAATGACACACTGATAGTTAAAGAATAACTTTATTTAAACTAGTTTTATACCGAAAATCGGTTAGCAATATTGCCGGAATAGTAGGCTGGTACAAAAATGCATAATCGAAAGTAACTGTTGTTCTGGTTAAATTAAGCTGCAATGAAAAAGAAGACATTCAGAGTTTTCTATGTCGTTTTACACTATAACTGCAATCAAACGTACCGGTGACAGGTGAAATAAATTAAATGATAAAACTGCCAAGTGACCTATTAATCTTAATAGTTATTTTTCTTCAATATATATAGAAAGATTAAATGTTAACATAATTTTCTACCCCCCCCCCTTCCAATTAATTGAAATGGCAGATATAACGTAGAACAGAGCTCCTAAAATTAGATCACGATTTATCGTAGATAATTTAGAATAATAATTGGATTGTGTGATAACTTCTACAGTTCTTTCAGATTCTTCATTTTTTGTGGATAAGAATTGTTAAGAAAAGTCATTTTGATAAAGTTGTTAAATAATTTCTTTAATCGCATTTCTTTTTATTTTTCGTCAATTAATACGTTATTTATGCTTCGATTTTGATGCCACGGCAAGGTTTCTGGATGAAAATGTTGCCGAAAGAACTCTGTCCTTCTGAGAAGGGGTTGCAAGTGGAAGAAAATATAAAAATTCTGACAAAGATAAATATGTAAGTAAATAGAGACATAGATGGAGTTTTGAATTTTTAGCACAATGTTCCATAATGCTTCATCTAAAAAATTAACATTTTATCTATGGTTGGCTACAAAAAAATTAGGAAAAAGTTCCGGGTTATTGTTTTATTTGCGCAAAACTATTATTGACATGAGTGTTTATTCACTACTACTTTAGAACATGTTCCTAAACACCTTCAGAGTCCTTTAGGCCAGAGGAAACAGCTTGTCCACACAAAAGTCAACTTCTTGATCTTTAGACAGATCTGAAGAGGAAACAATTGCCTCCAATCAATACTGAAGATGGTCATACCCAACAGGCGTGTCTAGTGACGATTTTTTGGTTATAAGGTCAGTGTTTATGGACTTGTCTCTATGATGGATTGTTCGAAAGCTTCAGGTGTAAAAAAGCGTCGAGACACCACGCCTTCCGATAAAGCACAGCGGCGACATTGATAATGTAGTTCCATAAGCCTCAGAAAGTACTTTGAAAAAAATATTGTGACAAACTTCTTACATGAAAATGTATAAATTGTTGCTATGCCGATACATACTGTTGATTCATTTCTTACGGTGATTTTTAACCTTTAGTAAATGAATCGTTTGTAAATACATAGAATGATATTTTTTTCTTCTTAAAAGTGATTATCTCCTTTAGTTATGTGTATTATATACTAGCTGCCTTCGGCGACCAGCTGGTTCACCCGTCTTATGAATTATGAAGGATTGAACTATATCAGCAAAATTTGAAATTTTCAAGTTGTTTAAAATAATCATTGTTTTATTCTATATTAAGAATTTGAAATTAAAGCTATCCGATGAAGTAATTTCAGTTGAAATTTGTGAATTTAAATTGTTATTTTTGAAAGATTGTAGATAAAACTTAAGATTCAAACAAACTATACTGCCAAGTTAAAAGTATAAACCAGATAAAAAGTTTTAAAGGAACGTGAATTTTTAGCTGAAACAATGAATTTCAAAACTAAGAATGAAATTCAGATGCATCCAGAATCAAATAGTAAAAATAAATCAACTTCAGGTACATCATTTCAAAGTTTTTCAACTAGTAAATTAAATCTAATACCCACAGAACTGTAAATGAAGGTAGTTATCCGCTATCACTTCTCAAATATAGATATGAGCTTCTTGACATATTATTGAAAGAGATTGAAATTCATTTCAATTTCAAGTCAAAATGGCATAAAAGCAAATAAGGTATTGTTTGAAATAAAAAATGCAATAATCTCCATAATTCGACCCGATATTGGACAGTATTTAAAAGATAATAGTATTAGACAGTATTTATAAGATATATATCATGTGCAATCAGAAAACATTTATACATTTACAAAAGAAAGCATTTAAATGAGTGAAAAATATTTAAATGCTTTTTCAATTTAATGTTTCATTACCTGTTTTATTTTGGTAATCTAATTGACTTTGTTGAAAGATTCTTTCGACATATAATTTGAAACCGGACCAAAAAATATAATAAAATCCCACGAAAAGTTTAATATCAATAGAAAGATTCCTTTTAGTGTTTTAAAACGCATAAAAAGTTTATATTCAAAATGGTTTGAAAATTGTAAATAAAGTCAGTATTTTCCTTAACACCTTAATAGTTTCATTTTCTCTTTTATCTAATAAGATTACCCCTTCTGTTTTGGAAAGAGGCTGTTGTTTTCAGTCATCTAAGAAGGCATAGAATACTTAAGATGTTCATGGATTTAACGTAATTTTTGTGTCAAATTATAAATCTAATTAATGATTAAATATTAGTTTATAAAATCAAAAATGCGATAACTCGATGCACGTATGACGTACGGGCACGACTATTAAGGGGTTAACCTAATTCATTTTAAAGTTGAAATTTCCTTCGAAATATATTTTTTTGTGGTAGAAAATAGCTAACCTTCCCCTCTCCCAACCTCCCCACCGTCATTCTATAACACTTTTGTTTATTCTGCTCACTTTCATCGAGGCCGTGCGCGAAATAACAACCCGGTTTTTCTTCGCTCTCCAGGCCTGAATGCTCAGAGAAAGAGACTGCGGTGACGTCACAGCGTAAAGCCTCTTTTCAAAAAACAGCGTGAAAATTGTGTATATTTGTATGTGCGTTTTTTTAAGGTATTTCCTTGCATTGTAATGGATTAAGAAATATTGAAGTAAGTTTTTGGCTTTTAGGTCGATTTGGTGGTAAAATTGTTTATTTTTATCTCTGAGACTCTATTTACATGTATCCCAGACTTGTTTCATGAGGAAACCAGTTTTTGCCATTCCTTAATATCTTTCTAATTTTTTGCTTATAGTTAACTTTTATCTCTTATTAAGTAGTGTACTGCATTTTCTAGCTGATTGAGCCATTTATTTACCCTTTTCTCAGAGTCTTTTCTCCAAATTTGGTCTTTTTCAAATTTCAGTATTTACATCAAGTTATGGGACCCCATTTTATTTTAAAGTGTTTCAAAATATTTCTTTTGCTTTTTAAAAGCTTTACAACGCCTTCTCAAGCATGAAGACATATCACATTAGTGATAAAAATAACTGACTTCTCGAATCCAACGTTGAGGCCTGGAGAGCGATTGTTTGTTTACTTTTCGCGCACGGTCTCGTTTTCATCCTATCAGGAGGAAACAAAAGATTGCCACCTTGAATGCCCTTGACCACAGATCCCTAAAGTTTAAAAATTTGTAAAAGTTAGACCAGATATCGTACAATAATAATATTAATATCATTGAAAAGATAGGTTTTTGTGCACTTTAGAATGGGATAAAAATCACTTTCGTGCAATAAATCTTTCATAAGTTGTTCGCAAAAAAGCAGCCGAAAATGCCAAAATTTGCATCAATTGTTAAATAACCAAAATCTGGGCGGGGGGGAGCTCCAAGCAATCTTCAGCATTCAAAGTTTAGCTTTTCCAAATTTAGCAGCTCTAGGTTCAAAGGTCTGTTCTGGAGATCGCCTCCCCCCCACTCACACTCATCTTTATCATTATTAGAGATGGAGATATAATGCACTTGTGCTGTCTTTTCGCCATCGTGTCATCCACTCTTTTGCTCGTCTCCTTGTTTATTTTTTCTCATTTCTGTTGCTACTTTCAGTATAAAACGTTTGATTTAATTAACTGAACTCATTTACATGCGACATGTTATGCTTCCTTAAAGGAGCCAAAGCAACTGAAACGGAAAGAGTTGCCTTTATGGAATTTGACTGAAGTCATCCTCTGGAAGTTGTATTTTTATATTTATGCTTAATTATTATTCCGATTGTAAGTGAAAAGAAATTTTCCCTGTATGCGTATAACATTGTTGTAATTTTTCTACGCAAATATCTAATCAACTTTTTTTGCTTCTCCTTCTTTGTTAGGGCTTCTTAAACAGTGAATCCTATGAGCTGAGTATGCACGAATTTTAAGATCGTGAAAACAATTATAGTGAGCCCTTCGGTCTATTATTTATATATTACTATTTATTCTACATGAATCAGTAAAAAAATTTTAAAAGAAACCTTTATTTCAAGTATTTAATTCAAAATTTCTTAATTAAAGTAATTAAGTAAACTTCTTTTTGTCCTTAATTAATGTTTCATTAACACATATTAAAATTTTTATTTGTACAGGTTGTTGCAAAATGTATGTGTACCCAAAAGTGGTAGTGAGTAGAAAACGCTTACGAAAAGTACAGCTCTAAATGAGGAAAGGATCTAATATCTATCTGCAGGATGTCAAATGAAATTATACTCGCAAAGGGAGGGCACGACTTGGGAAATTCATTTCGGGATGAGATTTGGTATATTAATAGTATACCTTTAGGATGTTCACCCATTAAAATACAACAGTGCAATAGCCAGCCAATTCCAAGAAAATTGCCTTCAAACTTTGAGCAGAACTCTTATACTACTAAGTTGTCGGTGTTGATCAACGATGAAGCAGAATGTGTGGCAGCGCCCTAGCTTACCGAGAGGGGGATCAGGGATCGATCCAACATGCGTTTATTAATTAAAAAAAAAACAGTTTAAACTAACAACTTACAAATGTTTTTAATTAAAATGTTAATAATTTTTATGCATAAACTGTTCATTCATACGTTACTTGAATCAGATAAATACTTAATTTTTAAACAGTTAAATAATTGTGAATATAACTTTAATGCTTATAAATAATATCTATAGCTATTATCACCAAGAAAAAATTTCTTGTATGTTCTTTAGAAATTTCAGAAATATTTTTTTATATTTATTAATTTTGAATTACATACAAACATGTTAATACAATTACAAATAAAGATTTTTTTATTACATGATAATTATAATAAAAACTTTGAAAACAATAAAATATTTTAACATATTGCGCAATTAATAAATAACAACTGTTCTCAAGAGCAGCATTTCTTTACAGAATCAGTTGGGAAACAAAGTTCAAATTTTGACCATCTGCCTATGTATTTATTAGATTAATAGCTGCTCTCTACTTCCGGGTCAAAAACGGTTCTGTAGAGTTATAACGAAGATTTTGTAACGGTTTTAATTCATTCATTTAGAAATTTGTGGCTTTTCATTAAAAATAACAATTATAGTCATTATTTGTCACCATTAAAGTTGCTTTAATTAAATTTAGCTATAATTCAAGTATCATATGAAGTTATTTAATGCATAAAAGTTATTAATATTTTAATTAAAAATATGTGTGTATTGTTAGTTTAATTTTAAATTATTAATTTAAAAAATAAAGGCATGTAGGATCGATGCCTGTTCGTCCGCTACAACTCATTACGCTACAACTGATGCTTTGTCGTCGCTGATCAACAATAACAACTTACTAGTATATAAGCTACAACGAAAGCTTGAAAGCTATTTTCACGGTATTGGTTAGCTATTGCAATTTCATAAATTAATGAGTGAAAAAAAGAGTATTCTCATCCCGAACTGAATTTCCCAAGTCGTTCCGTCCACTTGTCAGTGGCAAGTTATCTAGAATGAAGCAGTATTTAAATTTGTTGTTTTTGTACACGAATATATGGAAACCTTATAAAAATTTGAGTCAAAATTTAGTCCGCGGTGGCCTAGTGGCAAGGTCTCGACCTCGGAACCGGAGGGTCGCAGGTTCGAAACCCGATTCCACTGAAGATCCGCCGTGTATGGGGCCTGTTGCACGCTAAATCATACATAGAGACCAAACGTCCTCCCGTTGGTGTGGCGTGGAAGTTTGGAGAGGGGTGCCAGCTCAGGTGTCGTCCTCGTCATCTGACCGCGGTTCAAAATTACGAGGTCCGTCCCCAAATAGCCCTCGTGTTGCTTCAAAACGGGACGTTAACCTAACCTTGAGTCAAAATTTGGTTTTGAAATATGGAACGCTTTTACGGTAAATTGAACCTATGTTATATTAGAATATTGTAGCAAGAAAGAAATAATTAAATGTAAGAAAAATTAAGAGCGCACAATTCCTACTGCGACAGAACAATAAATTGTGTATTAATTGTTGCATACGATATTACCTTATGGAAATTTGGTTATTATATTTCGTCTTCCTTATTGTTTTATACGTTTACTTGATATAAAGCTTTTACGCATTATTAACTCGCAAGAACTTTGAATACATTACAAACCTCTCTGCAGCTATTCTAAATAAGATGTAAATAGGTCACTAAAATGTTTTCAGAATAGAAAATATTTGTAATAAACAAAATTGCATTATTTTAAATCTTTCAGAATTGTTTCTAAATGTCATTGCGATTCATTACATCTTATAATCGTATTTGTCGATACTCAAACATTGTTATTTATAGACATTTCGAATGTATTCTCCAAGCTTTTTTACGACCTTTTAAGATGTTTTAAACGAGATTTCCCATGATATAGAAAAGAGAACAGAAGACAATAATTTTTCCTGAAGGAAATCCAAAGTCCTCGACAGTATGAGAAAATTGATACCACTTTCTCTTGATTTTCGGCTTCTCGTAGAAAGCGAATCAAGAAGTTTTAATCACTGCTGAATGCTTTGTCTCCCAGAAATACAGAGTCTGTTTTGACCTCGAACGACACAGAGCCGTTTTGCATCCAAACACATTTTTGAATTTCTTCTAGGATAATGCAAATAAAATAGTTGATAGACTTTCTAAAATACAGCGTCTCTAAAACTTGTTCACACTCCCCCCTTGAAGATAAAAATTTTGAAAGCGGCAAAAGTGCAAATCGACCAATCATGTTTCTTACATCACGGTCTATTGCAGTTAATCTGTCTGATTCGGAAGCTCTTTATTCTTGTATCTTCAATACAGCAGAGTAAACTAGCCTCCAGATGTCAAAAGGGAATCATTATGTTCTCGTACCTTTTGCAAATTAATAATAATATTGTTAGATTGGCGATTTTGTGCGTATTTTAGGACTATTTAGATGTAAATAATTAATATTGTGAATTGTGGTGTGGTGTGCATGTGTGGTCTATCACTTAGCACAAAGAAAATGAAAGAAAGAAAAGCAAGGTGGTAAAAAATGAATTATGCAGTGCATTTTTACTTTCTGCTATTACAGTATCAATCATTCTTTCATAAAGTTTTGCAGGTATTTCAAAAACTTCTCACTTGCTTTATGGAAGTGCCCTGAAGAAGTGCCCCATCTTCAAAATATCATACAGTGGTTTATTAGGATGCTCATAAGACATTTTCACATCCCAATAATTTAGGCGTTTGCAGCCGTATTCTTTGCAACATTTAAGAAATATTGTGAATTTTTGTTAAAGCAAGCCCATTTACGTCATGTATTAAAAATTGTTTTTCAATAATAACATTAAAAGTACTTTACGAAATGACATTAAACTATCCTTTTTGTAGCACAAATATTGTACCGTAAGATATAATGCAATATTGTTAAACTTAATGAGTGTGCTTCTTTCTAAAAAAAATTGAAAGCACCCATAAGAAATTCAAAAGTGTTTTTTTTCTATCAGTGATAAAGATTCAAGAATTTAAATTTGAATTTCATATTAAATTTTCTGTTACAAACATTCTAAAAATTATTTAACATCCCCAAGTAAAATTTCATTTTACTTGCATGGCATACCTGCTACATATTCAGGGACTTCATAAATTGACTGATTAATTTCACTATAATTCGTAAGTGCAAATAATGGCATAACTTATTATTTTAAAGGTAATGTATAAATACCACTTCAAACTGAAATGCAATAATGAAGGACTGCCCAGACGTAGTAGCAATAAAACAAGGCTCAGAAATAAATTTCATTAACTGAGTAATGTAATAACTATTTTCTCCTATGCTCCATCGCAGAAAAAGGAGTTTGAGAAATGTAACCCTTGCACTCGGTGCATGTTACCGCATTCATCTCTAATTCTGCATCTTTAATTAGTAAGACTGGTGAGGGAACCTTTTTTTGCTTGTCAGGCACAGGCCACTTCTTCAAAAACGGGAGTTATTTCTTTTCTAAACAATGTTGTGTCTGGAAAGAAACAAACAAGGGTCTACATAGCAGCGGGAAGGAAGAAGGAATCGAAGCCCATATTAATGTATAGGCATGTGCGAGCAACACGCCAGAAAAGAAGCAAGATGGCATGGGCGAAGGGGAGGTGTGCTTACCGATGGCTATTGCAGCAGCCGGTTTCGGCATTTGAGTCAGTTACAGCTGAAATCCATTAATTTCAGTCCAGACAGTGCTCCTGATGGGGAACTTGGGAAGAAAAATGAAACAAAATTAAGGAACTGGTGGGTGAGAAATCTCGATAAAGGAATGAAGATTTTAATAGAAAAGGAAGTGGAGAAATAACAAATAAGTTCTCGTTCGGAAGACGTTTAAAATTTCGTTTTGAAGCGGCACGAGAAAGAATGCATCGTGTGTTCCTTCAATGGACAAAAGGAAGTGTACTGCCTGAATTAAACATGTTGCGCGGGTGAATTGGAAGGATCCTATCTTCAAGAGAAGATAATGAAAATCATCAAATTTAAAAATGAATCACGTTTATTAGATTTCTTGAAATTTCGATTTACATGAATAAAATTAACGTGTCATTGTTTTCGAAGTCTAGGTTTCAGTTTCAAAAATTGTAGTGAAAGCCACTTTTATAACCCTTAATTTCTGTATGAGTGTTGGATAATGTAAACTTGCAGTTACTAGTGTAGATAATGTAACTATGCAGCTACATAGCTATGTAACTTAGATTATGTAAACTTACTAACAGGGAGTCACAGAAAGAGTACCATAACATATATCATTTGGGAGAAGGCTCTGAAAGCAATAATTCGGAATGCCGTATACTCCTTATGAGTTATATATCAATTTTAAAAATCTAGAGGAATATTGTTTCATAAAAAATTGTATAAAACTTCAGAAGACGAATGATCTAGGTAGAAATGAAATTTTGAGGTTTAATATTTAACTGTTTAGAAGAAATGATATACAGTAAAGCACCGTCCGTACGTTTTTTCAAAGGATTGTCAGTAAAACGATCTATAAATGAAAAGATGTACAATAGAAATTTTACTAAACAACTTTGATTATTACAAATTTAATGTTACTAATGCAAATTCATTTAAAAGTATTAATTTTAAAGATTTTTTAACATTATGTGCGAGATACGAATTAGATGCAAGCTCAAATAAAAAGACAAACTGCAACTGTGCTTGCTCTAGACAATTTTTATATCATAAAGGAATAAATGGACATATTATGAAGACATGTTAACTGTAGGGGATAGTAGGGCGGTTCTGGACAACGTTAACCCCAATTCCCATCCCGCCACCAGCTCCCATCCCGCCACCAGCTCCCATCCCGCCACCAGTTCCTCCACACCCACTTCTTAGATAAGGAATGGATAAGAATTATCATTCTTTTTCAGATTTTGAAAAATTTTTCAAGTGTTTTTAGGGACTTAGATTTTTCTCAGCTTTTGAACAATATTTCTCCAATTGGACTTGACCTTTCTTCTGTTATTCCACAAACTAAGTATTCATTTTCATTCATTTTACTATTTTTATTTTTTAAAATTTTATTTTCATTTTTTTTTATTTTTATTTAATTTTTTATTTTTATTTTTTATTTTCATTTTTCTATTTATTTTTTTATTTTTTTTGTTGCCGAATGAATTTTTCATTTGTTTTCAGGAAAATTTTAAATTCGCTTCCATTCTTTCTCTCTCCCTTCTTTAACATAAAAAGTTCGTTTATCATTTTTTTGAACGTTTTCAGAGACATTGAATTTTCTCGGCTTCTGAACAAAATTTCATGAATTGGAGTTAATCTTTCATTCTTATTCTATTTTTCGGCAATTAATTATTCATTTTCATTAATTAAAATATTTTTCGGTTAGCGAGCGAATTTTGAATCAGCTTGAAGGAAAATTTAAAATCCTATTCATTCTTTCTCTCTTCTAAAATATTAAAAAGTTTGCTTTTACTTCTTTCTAGGACTTTGAAAAAATTTTCGAATGTTCTTAGGGATTTATATTTTTTTCTTGGCTTTTAAACATAATTTCACGAATTAGAGTTAAACTTTCAATCATGTTAGGTTCGCAAGCGATTTTTTAACCAACTTTAGAAAAATTTTAAAATCTTATCCATTCTTTTTCTCTTCTAAAATATAAAAAATTTGTTTATATTTCTTTTTAGGATTTAAAAATTTTTTTTCGATCGTTTTTCGCATTTGTTGGAACTTAGAGAATTTTCTCGACTTTTGAACAAAACTTTCTCGAATTGATCCTTCAAACTTTTTTTATTTCAGCAACTAGTAGATTTATTTTCCTTTTTTTTAAAAAAAAAAAAGAAAAAAAAAACGTTTTAAAGAAATTTTCAAAATCTTTTCCATTTTTTCTCTCTTTTTAAATATAAAAAGTTTACTTTGGCGCTAGTTCTCATAAAACATTTTTTAAATAAATCAGTTTTATAAGAATAATTCTTCTAATGAACCAGCTTCTATTTATTTTTTTACATAATTAACAAACACGATTATAGAATTTTCTATCAACAAAATATATGACCAATAAAAATCTCTTAGCTTTGATGTTAAGTTAATGAAATAAAACTTGAAATTCTGTTTTTCTCTCGGTTTCGAGAATAACAAATTGTCGAACTATTTTAAAGTTAGGGGAAATTCGAATTATTTCCTTACACTTAAAAGTGTTGTCATTGTTCTTACAAACTCACGTTTTTCCACGTTTTAATTCCTTTAGTAACAACAACAACCATTCAAGTTCACTTTTCCTGTTGAACACATATCTTATCCATAAAGACATCCAAAGACTGTGATTTCCTTCAAGTTTAAGATTACCGATAAAAAGATTGCATTCAACGCTTGCTTCTCTGTGCCACTGATTTTTTTATCTTTAAAGTTTCTTAAAATATTTGACATCTATATATCTAAAACTGACATCTAATCTATATATCTAATATCTAAAATATTTGACATCTATATATCTAAAACTGACATTTAATCTATATATCTAATATCTAAAATATCTGAATTAACGCTACATGAAACATTCATATAATCTAATGTTTCCGTCTATCAACTGATTCTCGCATTGCCTTCTGTATCACTTGAGAGTGAATTTTTATGTCAAAACGCTAACGTGTCTAATCCGAACTTTAATTCAACATACTAGTTCTATGATAAGAAAGTTGTTGCACTATCTTTCTCATTTTAATCTCTTATACATCTTTTAAGTTTCGAAATGTTGCAAATCATCGGTTTTATTATTGCTATGACTATTTCCCCAGCAAATGCGTTATTGGAAATATCATCTTAGCGAGCGAATTTTTAATCAGCATTACGGAAAATTTTAAATCTCATGCGTTCCTTCTCTCTTCTAATATATAAAAAAGTTTGTTTATCCTTCTTTTCAGAGTTTGAAAAATATTTTAGAGTGTTTTTCTGTTTTTTAGAGACTTAGAATTTTCTCGACTTTTTCACAAAATTTCGCAATTTGAAGTAAAATTTCAAATTCAATTCTATTCTAATTTTCACCAACTAATTATTCATTTTCATTGATTATATTGTTACTATTATTATTGAGGTTACCGAACAAATTTTTAATCAACTTTCAGAAAAAAATTTTTTAAAATCTTAGCCATTCTTTCTCTTTTCTAAAATAAAAGGTTTTCTTATTCTTCTTTTTCGGACTTCCAACAAATTTTCGAATGTTTTTATTGACTTGGATTTTTCTCGGCTTCTGAACAGAATTTCACGAATTGGACTTAAACCTTCAATCTTGTTCTAATTTTTACTTTCCCAGCGAACTTTTAACCAACTTTAGAAAAATTTTAAAATCTTATAAATACTTTCTCTCTCCTAAAATTTGAAATGATTTACTTATCCTTCTTTCTAAAACTTTGAAAAAATTCAGAGTATTTTTCTGTTTTTAGACATTCAAATTTTTCTCGGCTTTTAAACAAAATTTCTTGAATTGCTATTTCAATCTTAATTTATTTTACCAAATAATTTTCCATTTTCATTTATTATATGTATTTTGATTATTCGGTACTCCTGGATTCAAACGTCTAAAAAAATCTTCATTACTAGATTTTACACTTCATGATTATAACAATCTAGCTATGAAGACCTACACAGTTAGTATTAAATTTGTTTTTTCATGTTTCCTTGAAGATAAAAAGATCGTGTTAAATCTCACATTCTTGACTAATTTGGACACGCCATAGATGATCCGTTTCATGCTTATTTCTAGAATATTTTATTATATCTTGCATTGATAATTATAATCATGCATTCTTCTTCGATTATCATACACAGAAAAATCTCATAATCTTAAATTTCTGTCTATTAATTGATCTGTTTATCTTTATGTGTCAATTGATATTTTCTTAGAACTTCGAGAATATTCTTCTTCATGTTTCATCACTACTAATCGTCATTCTTATACCGATTAAAGGCATGGGTTTTTTTGTCTTCCCCTCACCCAATCACATTCGCAAGTGATTAAGTTCTCACACAAGTTCAACCAATAATGTTACTGAACCTTTTTATCAATTTTTTAGAGTTCGTTATAAATTTCTAACTTTCCTTCCAGAGTTCAGTCTACTTTGACTTTTGCCATTCTACTGTGTTTTCTGACTTTCTTCACTTTCTCTTCATCATGTAACGTGCGTTACCTGAACCTGCTACTTTAGCGGCACCTGCTAAGAAACCCTTAACATTCAACAACACTGATGGCTTTACCTCAGACTCTATTCCTCCACACCATTACCACCTCGGTGAGGACAACTATGCTGTGGTCAGTGATTTTGGAGATGTAATAAATGTACACATCCTAAAGTTCAGAACGAATGAAAATGGCAGAATCTTCCCAACCAAAAATGGTGTTAGTTTTTCACCTTTCGTGTGGGAGACCTTGTCGAATGACATACATAGACTTCCCTTACCATCGGATTTGGAACAAGTCATCATCATCCGCAACACATTGTTTCTAGCCAGTGCATGGATCGAAAATGTTCCCTGTGACTCACTTCAGTGATATGTCACGAAACAAGACTTTTCACGACAGTTTCTTCCATCTGCGAGTCTACTCACTGAAACTGAATGGAACAAACTTCAGTGCACTAGGAAAAAGATCAGCGAAAGCTGTAAGTCATTGTAAGTCTGAAAAAGAAAATTCTTTTGGAAGTGTCTTTACGGTCTCCACGCACCAATTTACAAATGGAACCTAGCGATGTTGAAATGGTGCTATCGACGTCCCTAACATAAATTTTAGCGGACAATATAAAGAGTCGAATCGACGATGTGTTGGTTTGAAATGGCTATTTAGAATACCAGGCGAATCAGCTTGGCCACTAATGCGTGACCATGAACTTTGAATCTGACATAGTCTTTACAAAGACATGGCCATCCTATCGATGGAAATTGAACTTTTAGTGAAATATTTTATTGAAAGAAATGTAGAAATGCTAAATTGTGTGAATGAAGCCTTTTTAAATAATCTGAATATTGATCTACTTGTGAAAAATGCCTGTGATATGTATATTGCTTCTGATACCACGCCTCATAGAATGTTTTAAATAAAAGGCATTTTATTTTATTTGTGTTTAGATTAATGTGTTTTTGTATGCTTTCTATTTAAAAAATGTTTTAACCCTTAAAAGGATTATAATTCTATTTAATGTGTAGTGTTTATTTATATTTTACTTTCATTTAACTACTTGAATTTATAGAGAAACAATCATATTAAATTTTTGAATACATTTTTTCTTACATAATGAAATTTATCGAAATTAAACTTGAAATTTCGATTTTATATCAGTTTCGGGACCATGAAATCATTTTAAAGTCGTCTGCCTTTGATGAAAAATTGTTTCAAGTTAAAGAAATAACTTCATTTTAATGTTTAATTGTTTAATTATTTTCTCAAACTTAAAAGTGTTGGTTTTATTTTAACAAACAAATGTCTTGATTCAATCTTTTTCTCACTCGTGCCTTAACCCTCCTAGCGGCGTAAACTTTTTTTTTTTTTTCGTTTTTCATATTCAGTTCAAAAGCAGATGCCCCGTATTTATATGTAAATTTTCTTAAACTACCATGGAAAAAGTATTATTAAAATTTCAGAGATATAAATACATACAAAAAAGATCGATTCATTTACTTTAAAAGCTAAGTTTTCTAACCTGACAGCTAGACGATCAAAATAATTGGTCGCTCGGAGGGTTAATTCAGTTAGCATAAAAAATATTCTTTTGAATATATCAATTTATTTTTTTATTAATAACATTAATTTTGTCTCAGCTTTCCCATGTTTCATGAAATTTTGTTCTGTGAAACTTATATCAATCTAAATTTTCCTTCTTCAAGCTTTTAAAGAAGATTATTGGAAAAAATAATTTGCTATGAATTTTCAGTTTACTTATATAGCAGAAAAATGATCATTTTAATGTATTATTAACCTTAGCCTATTCACTTGAATATATTCACATCCACACACTTTCACAAAGCTTATAATTTCCTTTTTCTAACAGTTTCGAGAGTAGCTTAACTACTACTTTAAAGTTGAAAGTTCAGTACGAAACTACTTTAAAGTTGGCTGATTTAGGTGAAAATTGTTCCAAGTTAGATAATTGGACATTATTTTAGTTTCAAGATTAAATCATTTTCTTAAGCTTAAAAATATCGGAATTATTTTAACAAATGAATGCTTGAAAATTCACTGCCTTCGATCTCTAATTTTAATTCCTTTACCATAGATCAAGGTTCTATTAAATATATAATTTCCCTTCAATAATATTAACCACCAAAGAACAGTTTTTGCTAAATGCCTATTTTATCCATAAAGAGTTACAAAGACTGTGATTTGCTTCAAATATAAGATTAACGATAAAAGGATTGCATTATACTCCGTGTTGATGCTTACTTCTTTACACCTCTGTATCACTGATTATTTTATCTTAAAAATTTAGATAATATTTGACTATATACGCTTTTCCTCATAGATAATTCTAATCACGAATTCTTTTACATTAATCCTGCATGAAACATTCCTCTAATCTAAAATTTCTGACAATTGACTGATTTTAATATCTTAAGATCGAATTCTATGACAAAGAAACGAACTGATTAAACATATCTTTCTTTTGAGAATTTAAAAAATTTTTACTGTTTTTCTGTTTTTTAAGTACTTGGATTTATTTCGACTTTCTTCTTAGTATCTTACTTCTTTCAATCTTATTTTATTTCACAAACTAATAATTCATTTTCATAAATTACAATTTTTCCTCCTAATTAGCTAACTCTCATTAAATTTTCTTGTATTATTTAAATTTACTTTGCGTTTTGAACATATTCCAAGGGCAAAGACGTTAGCAAATATTTCTTCATTAAATTATAAGAGCAATTATATTAAAACTTTCTTAGATATGAATGATTTTTTTCCTTGCATTATGAAATTTGTTGAAATTAATCTTGAAATTTTGATTTTCTATCAGTTTCAAGAATAAAAAGACGCGAAACTATTTTAAAGTTGGATGCTTAGGTGAAAAATTGTTTCAAGTTAGACAAATAGGCTTCATTTTAACGTTTGAGGGTTGAATTATTTTCTTAAGCTTAAAAATGCTAACATTAGTTTAACATGATTCTCTAAAAGGGAATCTTATTTTCATCACAGGCTTTAATTCTGTTAACATAAAAATTAACGCTCTTTCTATATATATAAATTTATTTTTATTAATAAAATTCAATAATTTTCTTTTACACATATCTAAGTATTCTTATGTTTCGCGAAATATGGCTCTAAGAAAGTTGTCTCAATCTGAAAAATGTTTCTTTCTTCTAGCTTTTACGGATGATTATCTAGAAAAGAAGTTGTCTTGAATTTCCAAAGGTTACTTCTTTTTCAGAACCATTTTAAAGTTGATTATTTTAAGTAAAAAATTGTTCTGAGTTAGAGAAATAGACTTCATTTTAATTCTTAAAATGAAGTGTTCATTTCATAGCAATAATAAAAGAGATCGATGTTTTGTTATTCTCGAAACTGTGAGAAAAACACAATTTCAAGTTTCATTTCATTAACTTAACATCAAACCTAAGAGATTTTTATTGCTCATATATTTTGTTGATAGAAAATTCTATAATCGTGTTTTTTAATGGAAAAATAAGCTCGTAACGAAGAGTGAAGTTTAATTATGTAAAAAAATATAAATCAAATCTGGTTCATTAGAATAATTATTCTTATAAAACTGATTTATTTAAAAAATATTTTATGAGAATTAGCACCAAAGTAAACTTTTTATATTTAAGAAGAGAGAAAAAATGGACAAGATTTTGAAAATTTCTTTAAAACAAATTTTTAAAAAGGGAAATAAATACTAGTTGCTGTATTAAAAAAAGATTGAAGGATCAATTCGAGAAAGTTTTGTTCAAAAGTCGAGAAAATTCTCAAAGTTCCAACAAATGCGAAAAACGATCGAAAATTTTTTTTTAAATCCTAAAAGGAAATATAAACAAACTTTTTATATTTTAGAAGAGAAAAAAAAATGGGTAAGATTTTAAAATTTTTCTAAAGTTGGTTAAAAATTCGCTTGCGAACCTAACAAGATTGAAAGTTTAACTCTAATTCGTGAAATTATGTTTAAAAGCCAAGAAAAAAAATATAAATCCCTAAGAACATTCGAAAATTTTTTCAAAGTCCTAGAAAGAAGTAAAAAAAACCTTTTTAATATTTTAGAAGAGAGAAAGAATGGATAGGATTTTAAATTTTCCTTCAAGCTGATTCAAAATTCGCTCGCTAACCGAAAAATATTTTAATTAATGAAAATGAATAATTAATTGCCGAAATATAGAATAAGAATGAATGTTTAACTCGAATTCATAAAATTTTGTTCAGAAGCCGAGAAAATTCAATGTCCCTGAAAACGTTCAAAAAATGATAAGCAAACTTTTTATGTTTAAGAAGAGAGAGAAAGAATGGAAGCGATTTTAACATTTTCTTGAAAACAAATTAAAAATTCATTTGGCAACAAAATAAAAAAAAAGAAATAGAAAAATGAAAATGAAATAAAAATGTAGATAAAAAATGAAAATAAGAAAATAAAAAAATGTATAATTAAAAAATGAAAATAAAAAAATTAATAAAATTAATGAAAATGAATAATTAGTTTGTGAAATAACAGAAGAAAGGTCCAATTGGAGAAATTTTGTTCAAAAGCTGAGAAAAACCTAAGTCCCTAAAAACACTTGAAAATCTTTTCAAAGTCTAAAAAAGAACGGCAATTCTTATCTATTAATTATCTTAAAAATTCCTTATCTAAGAAGTGGGTGTGGAGGAATTGGTGGCGGGAGGGGAGTCGGAGTCAAAGTGGTCCAGAACCACCGTTGCATTGAGAGCATCCTATTATCTCTACTGTTAACAAGTCCAACTTATCTAAATTAGTAAGTAAGTCAAATTCTTGAATTAAAATTTTGATGTTGGGTAATTGAAGAAAAACGTATTTTTACGTTTCCCGCTTCCAAAATATTGAGATAGTACTAGTATAATACTATATAGTATGGAACCAGTAATTAAATTTGAAAATTAATACATTTATCACAAAAGATAGAAATATCATAATTTTCTTGCATTGAGTACTAATTTTACATATCTTATATGTTTTATGTGCATGTAGGTAAGTGTTTAATTAAGAAAATCCTTAACCGTCGTCTGACTTGCTGATTGTCTCTGAGTATTAAGTACATCATTATGAATTGAATTAAGTTCATTGAATGTTTTTTCACTATTCTTTTGACAAAAGAAATAAGTTCGAAGTTTTTCAATGGCGTTCATTGCGTCTTTAAAGAAAAGTGGAATAACTTCATCATCGCTTAAATTAGCACGAAACAATTTGTCTTTTATTAATTAATTAATTGTGAATAATTTCAAAATCATGAAAACGTTACCACAGTCCCCTTACAGAAAGGATGAAATTTTCAGATTCATCAGCAGATCACTGCAATGAAAACGAATGAAACTGGACCGTGATGAAACAACGTGTAAATGTAAACGTCTTATAAATGAGAACCGTAAAAATGATGCTTTACTATATTAACGCTCTTGTAAATTTTCAAAAATATTGAAAATAATTGTTTCTTTTCTATATCTTTTGAAAGAATTATTGAAAAATTAAACTTGTTTGAAATGTCAATGCTGACTGTTCTGTTCTCATATTTGATATTTCTTATGACTTTTACGAGAATTATTGATAAATTGGGCATGAATCTGAAGGTTTAATACACATATTATTCACACATAATTTTAATATATTTATCATTAGGTTAATATTTTGTAACTTTTAAATTGTAATGTTTTGTGTTCTCTCCATAAACTACATTGAAGAGCCTGAAAACTCCTTCTATACATTATTTCCCTTTTTCAATAAAATAAGCTGAGCATAATCAGGATAATTTTTTTTGTGATACAGGTTCGGTGTGTGCATGCTTTCTAATCTAGAGTTTACCAGTTTTGAAGACTGGCTTTCACGATATTTTAGAAGGTCTTTTTTTGAAATTTCTGAAATTTCTAAATTGATATTCATATTCTCAGAAATCTCGACAGGAATGTGAAAGAACTCAGCTATGAAAATATCGAAAATCAAAATATACAATTTATGCATTTACTTTTGAGATATTTTTTTCAGCAGTTACCGTACATGAATTCAAGAATTACCTACCTTCACAACCATTATATACTGCCAAAATATTCGTGTGTTTAATCTCACACACCAGTGACATCAATGCAATGTCATTCATAGATAAATCTAAATAAGCATATATTTTTTAACCCACGAGGACGCGCGTTCCTTACACTTACTCGAGAACGCGCGTCGGGCTTCGTAGGCCCGGGGTCCTGATTTCTTAACAAAAAGCGCAGAAAATTATATTTGCTTCAATGGGAAACATTTGTTGCAATAATGTGCAGAATATGAAATATTAATAAAATAATTTTCAGGTAGATCTCTTTTGGGGTGCGCATTAAATTGAAGAAGATCGATGAATGCTTGTATTTCCAAGGTATTTATGAAAAGGTTGGCTTTCCCTTCCAAAATTACCTTAATTCGCCTGGTTATAAGTATTAATGCATAATCTGTCTCATCGATAAGCATTTCCAAGACTTTTGAACCAATTATACAACTTTTGCTTCACCAAAGTTTTTCGGTAGTTGTATGACAATGTTGTGTGTAAAAGTTCTCATATTTTTGAGAGGTTCTTTTTTTGCAACATTTGTTTATTCCATATATATTACCACTTACTACAACATTTTTCAACTCAAGCCTTCTAAATAATTGGTGGACTCACAAATATCCCATTCATTGTCTAATTCCTTTTCAGAATTCGACTTATGATCTCTAATTCAACAGCAACAATTTCTTTATTCTCTTCGTTAATCGATTCTTAATTAGTTGATTTTCAGCTAAAAGCTTTTCTAATCTTTGCATCTCATATTTGTAGTTCGAATAGCAATAAATTGTCGCGATCTATCTGTTCTCTTTAGCAATCCTACACAGAAATGCGAGGTTCGACCGCCTGTTTTCCGAGACAAAAAATGAAAGGAAATTCTTGAAATACCTGTTGTCAGCAAGTAAATGATCTTGAATGCAGCGACTTTGAATCTGGAATTTTTTCATTGAGGGGTTAAGTCTCTAATAAATTCTCGGAGGCACCGGGCCTCGGAAGCCCAAGTCGCATCCCCCCAGATTAAATTGAAGCATAGAATTTTATTTTCCCAAGAAGATGTTATCTCCATTTTCAAATCAATCCTGTGAGTGCAACAATATGTATAACATCTGAAACAGTAATAAAAAAAATTACCAAAAAAATCGAGTTGTTTGATCTAATGGCGCAAAGGCCAGATTTGGCCACGCTGCCCCGGCTTGAATTCACATAAAGAAACTTGCAAGACCGGCTGCCTCGCATTTCAAAATTGGGCTTTATTCCACTTGTGGTATTGTCCCATTAGGGCAAACTTCATGGAGCTGGCTAAATTTTCTGGAATACGACAATCATCCTAAAATTTAAGTAGTCATCTCTCATTTTAGACCTCTCTACAATCTATATTATATAAAACGCTTATGCGTGGCGCAAAAAAAGGACCTTTATTTCTTTCTCCCCGTTGGCAACGATCAGTTTGTTTACCAATATCAACCCTGAAGCCGAGATTCTTGAATTAGCGATTTTTTTCATTTTTTTTTTTTAGTTTAGATCGTTTGAATTAAATAAGTTGCAGTCGCACAGTTTCTATTCGACAAATGCACGAATGTGTGCTTAATACTAAATGTCATTTTCAGCAAAAAGTTTCTGAAAAATTGATTTATTCATCTCTCCACAGCTCAAATGTTTCGAGTTCCATCAATCCAGAGAAAAATAGTATACCTTCCTTCACTTAATAATAATTGGAGGGAGCAATCATAAAAGGCTAAAAGTAAATAATTTAAAATTTTGGCTAAGAAAGGAACAATTTTGTAAATTTTGAAAAAAAGCTATCTTATCAATTTTAAAAAGTTAAAAATAAATAATTATTATGGGTTTTAATTTTGAATATTAATATGAATATGTTTCAAGCCACTATTTTCTTTAAACTGTCCTTTTTTAGCTAAATAGTTGCAAGATGGGTTACATCTTTCTGCGACAAGAAGTGATCAAGAATTTTCTGAGATTTGAAACACAAATGACTACACTGAGACAAACACTATATGTTTCTTGGCTAAATAATTGTTGGAATAAGCATGTATAAAAGTGGGGAAGCTTTTCTGAATTACATTTCATTGTATAGAGGGCATATTTGAAATTTTGGTGGAAAAAGCAATTTTTGTATGTTTATTTTCAAGATTTGGAAAAGGCTATCTTATCAGTTTTAAACTTCTAATTTTGGTGGAATGAAGTTATGTAGAAATAAACTGTTGAATAAATAGTCAAAAGTGTATGCCAAGAAGTTTTAAATTACTGATTTCTGATTGATGAAAATAATTTTGATTTTTAATCATCTTTGAATTATAAATATCACCTTTCAAATTTCTTTCTAACATTTACGTATATATCTATGCTACCAGAAGATTTTAATTGTAGAAACTGATGAAAAATTAATTTTAGGAGTTCATGCAATTACAAATAATTTAAATTTACTCTTAGTAATTAATTTACTTATAATTTCCTAATACTAGCAGAAACGGATAACTGTACGGCAAGCGAGCGAAGCGAGCTGGTATCCCATAGTGATCCCGAAAGAATCACAACGTGATTCTTGGGTGTTGGTGAGCGGAGCGAGCAGGGGTTGTTATATATATAAAGATTCTATAATAATTGTGCTAGGACACCCAGTGTCTTCATTGTAGCGAGCGAAGCGAGCAGGGTTTGCGTAGCAAACCCCGGAGATTGCAGCGCAATCCTCCTGGGGGTTGGCGAGCTTTAGCGAGCAGGGGGCAGAGCCCCCTAGTCTGTTTTAATAACTTAGCCACTAAAGGGCATAATAAGATGATTTAATAATTTTTCTTGATATTCATACCAACCCGTGTAACTACTGCAGCCTAAAATATGTCATGATGATTGAAACGGCTGGGCCGCAGTGGCCTAGTGGTAAGGTCCCTGCCTCAGTGCCGGAAGGCTCCAGTTTCGAAACCCGATTTCACTGAATATCAGCCGTGTTTGTGGGCCTGTTGCATGCTAAATATGACGTCGATCAGACCTCCTACCTCTGGTGTAGTACGGGAGTTTGGAGAGGTCTCAGTTGTCGTCCTCGTCATCTGACCATGGTTCAAAATTACGAGGTCGGTCCCAAAATAACCCTCGAGCTGTTTCAAAAACGGGACTTTAATATAATTAAAAATAAAAAGCTTCACACGCCATTCTTGCTTATGAAAGTACACTTAGAATTCTAAGACTCATTTGGTTAGGGAGAACAACAGTTCATTACTTTGTATATCCAATGTTCAACAGATCTGTAAATTAATAATAATTTTTTCAGTTAGGAATATCGTGTTTTAATCAAAATGCTGCGTTCATATTGGAAATATAATCGAACTTTGCTTGCCATATTAAGAATTTTCACAATCCAATGAAAAAAATGAAAATGTATTGAATTTGTTACAATTTTTCAAGAAAGTATGAAACCCATGAGCAACTAAGGATGTTTGGGAAGTCAACTTAAAAATAATTTATATTAATTTAATAGAGGAAATTTTTAAGAAAAAAATGTCATTGGTATTAAAGATAACATGCAGGCTTTTCTGATTCGTATTCACAATCGCTTTTGCTGCACTCGGAGAAAATACGTCATTTTTGCTTATCTATTTGGTTAACTTACTTTCATACTTACTAAATGGCCACTCCTTTGCCAATATTATTTAGGTTTTCAGCTTTTAAACTAAAACACGTAAGTATAGGCTTCATACAAATCTGTCATATGGTTTGCTTTGGATTGACACTTCTGCAAATGGAGCAAAATGACTTTAGAATATTTTTGCAATAACTTAATGCAGCAGTTCCCACCATTTTTGGTTACGCAGACCAACTGTTATGTAAAAAATATTTTGAGACCCAGTAACTAAATATACAAATAAAAAAGTGCAAACAAGCGCACACACACATATATAAGCACGTATATGTCAGTAATTAGTAAAGCTTACTGTAAAAGGATTAAAAATGTGTTGTTCATAATGCAAAAAAATTATTGTTATTACTTAGCTGTCATAATAGAAGAAAAATACAAAAAAAAAAAACAAACGGTCAAAATTAAAAATATAACAAAAAAAATTCAATGGGAATTTTCGTCATTGTTTGTTTCCACAAGAGAGTTAACATCTGGATTAAAACTTGAAATTTTCAGCCTCAAGTTACTTTCTACATTTAGTTTGTTTCTGTGCTATGTTTTAAAAAAATGAAAGCAAGCTCACGTAGATATGTGGTCGAGAACCTCATCAAATGTCTCAGTGCAAGTTTGGCAGTTGCCGAACATTTATTGAGAACGGAACCAATTATATTGCTCTAAAGAACGATTTTAGAGTCTGGTCGCATTGATAGTTCAATTAACGAGTCTTCTTCATTTGATGGTACTTTCAGTTTATTTACCCTTTACTTTTACTCGCGACTAGCGTTCCGAGGCTCACCAATAAGCTATCCATGGCCCACAAGTTGGGAACCACTGGCTGAATGTCACAATCTAATAAATAAAGAACAATACAACAAATGAAAACAGCAAAATACGTTTAATTTATGTTTCTACAATTGCACTGTTAAATAAGTTTTTCTTTTCTAACTTTCGGTTTTCTGAATTCTGATCTCATTCTTATTTTTGGAATAAAAGGAGTATTTTAAAGCTCTTAAAAATGACAGATACATAGAGAAACCTTTTGTAGAAAAAAAATAAGTTCCAAGAGAATCGCCTACAAAAAAGAATAATATTAGATATGTGCTTTCTAAGATATAGCAGTAACCTAAAATTACGTGGATGATAATAGCAAACACATACAAACAGTTTTTATTGATCACAATCGCTAGTTTTTATTCAGCACATTTGTATTACCTGAAAATAAGAGGCCAATTTCAATGTCAGCAGTATTCTCGGAAATTAAGAATTGCGTTAAATGTACCAGACATATTAAAACCGTTACTGAAGCTGAAATAATATTACTTTCAATTCATGTGTAGACGTTATCATTAGCCTGTCTGGTAAATTTGAAGCTGTATTGGTTGGAAAGTGGACCTGCAGAAATTTTCCTAAGTACGAGTTTTAAAAACGACTTTCCTGTACCGTCTTAGTTTGAATACGTTTTATCAATAATATTTAGTATCTTATCATAAATTATTATTTAATATTTTATCAATATTTTATAATTAAATTATCGGTCTTGCTCTTATTGACTCGAACTGAACATCATTGTTACATTTTGTCTATCCTGTTCACTGATCTCAAATTAATAATGAAATTGAAGGTACTAACTGTTGTTTTATTAGTTTCTTAACTTTCCAATCAAGTACATCTCACTAAATAATTTTAAAATTCAACTTGACTTATTTTTATTTGACTGCAACCAACAATTGAAGCAAAGGGAAGTCAATGTGCGTGGAAACTTTCTTTCCCACATCTATAAAGATCTTGAAAAGTCCCGGGTTTTGTGTTGAGTGGTAAGACCCCTCGTGGGTCTGGTCCCTATTGAAGGTCCCGGCGGGGACCTCTGTGGGGACGTTGTCAGCGTCCACAATAGCTGCCAGCCGCCCCGGGTGGCCGATGAAGATTAATGAGAGCAGCCAAAAGTCCCCCCGACAATAGAAAGAATAAATCAGAGAGGGGAAACGGCGAAGGGAAAAATATTGAAGGAATGGTTCCGAGACAATGTTCAACCCCATTCACTCTCGAATTCAAGAACATGTGGCTTTTCTTATGGTTATTTATATCGTACGTTATTTAACACTCTTGTAAGTTTGTAAAGATTGTAAAATGTAACCGAACGCTGAATTGTATGGGCGCACAGTTGTACATGGTTTATATTTTTAACATTAGCTTGGACTAGAAAGACAATTTACGACTGTAAAAAGGGCTGCCAGAATTCAATATGCTTAGAAGGGGAGCTGTTAAAAAGAGAAATATGTGCGGTGAACGGTTGTCGTCTTTATTAACTCATAATAAGAGGCCTTTATTCAGTAAGTGATCTTTTCTATAAGTTTTATAGATATTAAATTTTGTAGCTCCAGCTTTACAGCATCGTGACTGTTCTGATTTTCTTAATGTTCTTCTGTTTATGTTAAAATTTTCTTTCTTTTTTTAAGTTTCTTCTACCATCTTCAGATTTTTCCTAATTCATTTCATAAATATAAAGCGTATAGACTGCTATAATAATACCTATGTCAGAACATATTATCATCATTTAAGGATTTCTGTATAGTTTTTCCAGGCTTAGAAGTAGGTGTTCATGGAACAATGTTGTAAGTTTTTCCTTGATGCATATAAAACACAAAATTTCCTTCCTTAAGTCCTCTGTGGTGCGCATATTATGGATCCAAGCGCATGAATTGCTTCGAACAATGCTTTTTCACCATTGAGACTTAGCAGTTGTAACTTCTCAGCATGAAAGAGTTATTCGGTCGGTAGGTAGATGCTTCATTGAAGACGACTTTAATGAAAGGAAGATTTTATTAAAAACAAATGTTATTTTTTGTCTGTTTTTTTCCCACACTTAGTTTGGAACGCAGGCATTTTCAGATTCCTTTAGAAAAAGACGTTATGCATTTCAAATGGAAATTAAAATTAATGAAAACGTAATTTTCAAAATGGAGGTACAAATTCATGAAGAATCAGCAATAAAAAGAGTAAAGTTCGTCCTCTAACCTTTCATTACACGCTGAAAATACCTAATAAACAGTTATTTTCAGCATTCCCTTGCATTCAGAACCTACTCAGGGGAATGATTTAAGTTATATGAAGTTAAAACAATACTCAAGAGAATGTTTCTTTTCTGGAAAACATTAGTTTTATCCCAGCTTCATTTCATACCTATGTGAACAATCTCTCGAACAAATAACTATTTCCACCCAAAGATGTGTAAAAGGTGGGTTGGATTTATGGTTGAATGAACGCAGCTTTGAGAAAATAAATCTGAACTGTAACATAATACGATGATACCTTTAAAACAACATAACGCCCATAGTGATCAAAATGTAATTACCATTTGCATCTATCTTCAAGACATCCTTATGTCTCAACATCTCCACGCCCAGATGAACTAAAACTTTCCTGTTGTCATCTAAATTGCATTAGCTGTCGTCTGTTCGAAAGATTAAAAGTTTCCGTGTTTTCTGAGTGATTCCCAAAAGAGCGGAAAAAATTGCTCAGAAATTATTGAATTGTTCGGCACATATATCTGACACACAAGGATGGGTGGGCTTCTTTTATTTTAGGTGGTTCCCTTTCGCGATTATGCAGGTACGGTTGTCTAGACGGAGTATAACAGCCACTGGATTATTTACCGGTTCTGAGCACTATTTTTTTCTCTGTTTGTTATATTTCATAGTTCATATATGACACTTAAGGACCGAGTTATTTTGTAACCTACGGTATTTAGGATGAGTTTTACTCGGATTATGTCCTTAAGCGGTTAAGACCCTACTCTTCGAATGTATTGCGTCTGTCGAATTGCAGAACTGACAACAACATCTCAAGTTTGCATTTTGAATAAGTTTATCTTGACATTAAAAGCAGTGAAGATAATATAGCCCGTCTATCACAAGAATCAACATAGGTAATATAACCTTACATTAAGGAAATCATAATAGAAACAATTACTTCGGTGGTGACGATATGATGGAAACAATTATTTTTATTTGTACCAAAGCACGCCCATCTTCTTATTATTGCAAGATAAAAATGTGCCAAGGCCTATTTCGACATCAACAGGCGGGTAGAACACAAGCTTGACATTACCGATCTTTCCAAAAGACTTCGTGTCAAATACTAACAGATCTGAATAAAATAACTTTTTGGAGAGTAAATATAATTTTGAAATGTTTTGGCTAATAAAACTTGAGCCATCAAATGGAATAATTTGTAATGCATCCTCACAGAAATCGATGTTATCTGCGGATTTCATCATTTTCCGATACCATGTCATTACCTGTGCTGCATTCTATTTGGTATTAATCTTTATTAATCAGCTTTATTTCTCTCTATTAATATTTTCCACAAACAGAAAGATAAATCCTTTTTAAATTAATAGTGATTCTTTTATACGATATTGTTTCTTTATGAGAAGCAAATAAAACTTCTCAATGATAAATGTCATAACTATTTATTGCAACTCAAAATGCGGGTAACTTATAAGCCATCTTTTATTTTCTTTCCTCGTTTTTCCTTTATAAATTTTATCTTTTTATTGTTTCAGTTGCATAGTCAATAATATTAATTTAAAATAATTTGTGTCATTACAACTTCGTTGCAGAATGTTTGTCAAAATAAATTGAAAAGTTCTGAGTTATACATGTTCTTGGTGTTTTATAAAAATTTGTTAGAGGATAATAAAATTCCTCACGATTGAACATCTTTTATAGTTACATTTTCTACAGAAAAATGAACACATTAAAAAAAATATTCTACATATCATTACAATATTTTTATATTCCATTGATGCTAAACGCAGATGAGAGAGTGATTTTTTTTTTTTTTTTTTTTACAAATAAAGAAATTGATGGATTTTGTAAATGCAATATAAATGGTTGAAAGAATGACTTTTCATGAAGAATCCAGAGATTTTAAACTCATGTGATGGCACAAAAATCAAGTCCATTATAGGACCTCCTCAAAATTGGTTGTAAACTTTGAGTTTTAGGCTTCAGGATGCAACCATTCTAATGCAGAGGGACAATAATAGTGATGATAATTAATTATTTCCACATTTATTTAGCTTTGCGATTCGGAGTGAAGAGTGGGTTGTGGATTTTCCTTGTAACAGCTCTAATATACTAATCTTGCGTATATATAACCTTTATTTGCTTGTTTCTTTTTTATTAAGTTTTAAAACAAGAAAATTATTTATTTAATATGCAGAAAGTGATATTTTATTCTCATACATTTATTTTTCTTTCTTTGAAGTAATTTTTTTCCCTTTGAGTAAATACAAATTCGCATTAAAAAACTGAGTTTTTTTATTCGTAAGTTAATTTTTATTTGAATTTATATATCAGAGAACGGAAAAACGTTCATAATATTAATTAACTATAATTTGTTAGCTCATTTTCTCCTTTCACATTAAAATGGGAATGCTGTTGTAGAATTTCTTTCGTTATAGCAGTGAATGGAAAAATTATGCAAACGTTTATGAAAAAGTGGTTAATAAAAATGCTTACAGTTAATCATATTATTCATCAATACATTTGGAGACTCACTTTCTCCAGTAGTTTCGTAAGTCGTACGCTTTTTTTTTTTTTTTTCAACAAAGGCAAAATCAATTCTTCTGTTGGTTGCTGATCTGATGTGGATAGTCACCGGCTTCGAATGTCTTTTGTAAGCGATATCGGAGGTGAATACATCTGCTGTGAAAAGGGGCGCGTGTTATCCGCGTTTTGTCAATCCCTACCGGTTCAAAAAGTTTCTTTTTGGCGGTTAGTAGCCTGAAAAGATGTATCTGTTAAACTGGCAGAAAGATTGATGCCCTTTTCGAGACCTCTGCACGCAGAGTCATAAATTTAAAAGTTAGGCACTAAAAATGGTGGGGAGAGGGAACCTAAACACGGAAGGGGATTTTTGCCATCCCCATTGACAGAAGGCAAACAGGAACTTGTGAGAGGATTTCCAAGTTGTTTCGCGAGCTACCCTATAGGAGAGCCTGGAGGTGAAACTAGTACTCTCTGCAGGGGAGGCACAAAGTATAACCATAGAGACTCATAAAATCAGTAGGGGAGGAGATAATGGAGCGAATTCCCAAGCAACAGACTAGTAATTGCCATTTCAGTCGGAGGACGAACTCAGTATCTCAAGTTCTTGATGAGGTTTGATGAAGAGAAAATTAGTTCTCTGGCTTAATTAGGGTTACCAGTGTTGTCAGCTTCTCCAGTTTCCAGCAAGGCGATCTGTTCAGATGGGAATTGACCTTATTGTCCCACGGACTCTCTCGCAGAAGGCAGGCTGGAAACGGGCGAAGGGTACAGAAGTGCTTGGGGAGAATTCTCTGGACTATGAAGCACTGATTTCAAAGGAAGGAGCCTTTTACCAGCGTGGAAAAGAAGGTAGGAAATGCTTCAAAATTTCGTTTAGTTTATAAGATTTTTCTGTAGATTTTTTTGCGAGATGAATACTAAACGTAGGGTTCAATAAAGATTAAATTTAAAAGAAATAATGCTTCTTCTTTTAAGAACGCTCTAGAATCTTGAGAAACTCATGGGAATAAATTACTCTCTTTGTCTGGAAATATTTCATTTGTAGCACACAGATGCGAGAATTTCATTTTGCAGCATATTTTGCATCTTTCTCAAGTAATCTCTATGTGCCTTTTGGATTCAGAATCTGTTGTATTGTTAATTCTAATTGTAAAAATTTTCCATGTAAAGATATTTTTACGATATTTCTGTGGGAAACCACAACATGGTGTTAAAACAAACTTGATATTTATATTGTATATCGTCGTCGTTCAGGTGGAAGTCACTAAGACCAAAACTATACGTTCGAGATGTGGTTAGTTTAAACTTAATTAATTTTGAGCCGTTATGGTAAATAGTAAAAATTATTTTACAGATTTCTAGCTCCTACGGTTGATTAGAGTCAGTTCTATATTTCTTGTGTGACTTCATTTCTAATTGGCTATAATGTTGCACATAAAAAAATTACTGAAAATATGCTTATATATTCTTAATAATTTTGTTTGATTAATTTCAACTTTAGTACAAATTATAATTAAAAATTAGACAATAATACTGTTTAAAAGTATTACAAATTTTTTAATAAATCGTATACATTTGATGAGCATGGAAATTATTGTGAGTAAGTACACTGGTTTTAGGAACAGACTTTATTTCATCGGTTTTAAATTAATTTCAACTTTAGTACAAATCTCTTTTTAACATTTAACAGTACCGTCATGTTCCATTACTAAAAATATTTTGTTCCCTGAAGAATGATGAGCATAATCTTGACTTGAGCGTTGCGGTTTTTAAAATTATTGCTATTATATTTTAAGTTATGTTATATATTTATATGGTTATAGAAGTTTTTTTTTGTTTCAAATCAAACTTATTTAATTTTTTTTTTGTTTTCCATTTTTTTAACTAAACAAAGAGTTGCAAATTTAAACGAAAAACTTGTATGAAAAAAGTTTCAATGTTGTAATTTTACATTTCGTAAACAAAATAGCTGTTAATTTAAAAAAGAATCTTGAAACAAAATATTTATTTTTATCAATTTCATGGTTATGATAATGATTGCAGAAGTTTATAAAAAAAATGTTTTTGTACTACAGTAAACTATCAATTTAACTAACTGATTTGGGCAAAAGGGTGTCGGTAAAATTGAAAGTTCGTTAAATTGTGCATTGTGTTATGAAGAATATTCAAAATAGGATGTTACACTTAATGTTATACTGTATAACGTAGATGTAAATTAAATGTCCATACTATAAAGTAAAAAATAAAAAATCCTTACAATTAAGTAATAGAAAAGCGAAAAAAAAGCAAGATTATTAGAAGTTATATATTTTATAGTCAAATTCTATCCGTTAATTCCGAAGTCTGTTAAATCGAGGGTTTACTTTACTCTCATTTACGGTACTGTTACCCGTTAACTATTTGTAACTACAGAATAAGATGAAGTAAAAACAAGGAAGTAATATGCATCTGCTAACGATCCAGGGCATTATATTTTACCTTCCAGTTATTTCGATATAATTTTTTAATCCAAGCTGAAAGCTTATTTTCGAAAGAAATGCAAAACCGAGATTTGTATTTTCACACTTTCAAGAAACCAATGATGCCTTTGCCTCCGTCTAATGTCATCTAAGTAATCAAACAAGAAAAACATCCCTCGGCAAGTCTGTCAAACTTGAAAATTACACAGATGTTGAGTTAAAGTTAGGAAATGTCATGGAATACTTCGAATCAAATAGCCATGAAGTATGCAATTTGTCCTTTGATAATATCAATCATTGCACATCAAATATCGGCCATTTCCTGCTTTCGTTTCTTTTACTCTGATAACATTTCCGGTTATACCTCCCACTTACATAAAACATAAAATAAACAAAAATGTATCGTTAAGAGAAGGAAAAATGATTTACCTGCAGTCGCATTAAGCCATCCGTAGCGAAAACGATATGACACCAAAAATCATAGTTATGATTTTTTTATTGGTGTTGTACTTTTCTTTTACTTCTCATAGCCGTCTGAAAACTTTGTTTAATACGCGTCATCGAAAATGCTGGATTTCGAATGCAGCTAGTAGAAACTTAGATTTAAACTTTTTGCTGAACACGCTTTCCTTTTTTCTTTTCTTTTTTTCCATAATCCATTTCTTCGGGCTTCTAGTTAAGGAGTTAAATTTTTAGAATATTAGTCGAGCATTTTATTTTCTAGTTTTTCGGATTTGTATTCAGCATTGAATTCTTTCATTATTCAACTCTTTCATGAACTTTCTGAATAATTATTTATCATTCTTTATGCGAATTTCAAAAATGCCTCTAAAATTAAGTGGCATGAATCAATTTGTGGAATTAATCAGCTGGTTGTACCACTGACTTATTGATTTTTTTCAAATAATCCTAAATTTGTTGGTACTGTATCGATACCTGGAAATTTTCTCTATAGCCCCTTAGAGATTGAAATATATGAAAATTGATGAAAAATGAACAGTATAATTTTCCCCCCTTTTGGAAGTATTTACGTGAAAAATGAAAAAATAAGAAAAGGTAATTAAATTCAAATTTACTTTCCTCATTTAAATGTCAAACAATAATTGCAAATTCTGGAAATCCAATGCAGCCTAAATATTTGGCCAAATGTTTAAGATCGATTACATTTGGTGGTATGTGTTAAATGCGAGCTGTTAACCTATTTCCTAGAACATCTATGATCGAGAATTTAGAAACCTGAGTCAGCAAAACTAAAGGTTAAGATGGACCCCAGAACTTCGTTTGAATTACAGCTCGATGGCTATCTCAAAATCGTCTGTCTGGAAGACTAGCCTTGCTTTCTGCGTTTATTCCAAGTTAAACAATGACAGCTCTCGCCCGGTGATAATGTCTAGCTTTCGGATTTAAAGGATCGAAACTCGATTCTGCCATCAGATATGTAGCCTGGTGCACATTAAATCTGCCATTATGGGTCAAACGTCCCCACGTTAATGTAGCGGGAATGTTTGGAGAATGAACTAGAGAGTCGGGTGTCGTCCTTGTCAATTTATCATAATTTAAAATTATGAGGTCCACCCTAAAATAGCTCATGCAACCTCTAAAGTTTTTCGTTAATATAACATAATTCTAACAATCAATAAAAGTTTTTAAAAACGCATTTTAATTTGCGTAAGTAATTAAATTTTTTTATTTTAATTATTTTCTACCTTTTAGTTTTTAATTTATAATTCATTGTTATAAATATTATGGAATCTTGAAATTAATGTTTCTCAAATTCACTACCAGGTGGCGCCACTGATATGGCATCAAAATTTAATTTTATTAGTCGATTAATTGGTAATTAAATATTAAAATATTATATTGTCATCGAGAATATAGTATACGAAAGTTAGAAACTCTAACACTTGAGTGATTACAAAATTCTACCTTCGCAAAAATAAGACATTTCAAGTTAGAAAGTTTACAATTGTAAAAATGTACACAAAATATATTTAAATTATATACAATATAAAATCATGGACATAAGTTTCACAATTAACAATTTCTCTCTGCAAAATGTATATAAGGCCTCGAACCAAGTGGTTCTCTCTCTCATCATTTTTCATATATCTTGGTTTTCTTTCTTCAATATAATTCTTCAGTATTTCTCAACTACAGAAGTTACGAAAGTTTTTCTTATGCACCTAGTCTCCATGTAATCTAGAAAAGAAATTATAATGTAAAATGTCTACTTAATTGTTACCAAATTCATAGATATAATGTTGCAGAAAACTTCCAATAATTTTTGAACATTCTAACTGTAAAATCTAAGCAATAGATTGATAAGCAGCAAAAGTTTTTGCTTGTAAAAATTTATCGATTTCTATTACAAGATATCAAATATTTGAAAGAGCGCAATATCCGTTTAACAAGCAATAACAGTTGATCAATATCTGCAAACATAATGAAATTAGTTTTGTAAACTATAAATTTAGAGGATTGGGCAAAATTCAAATATGATAAAAGACACTGGACTATTACTGATTTTTTTTATTGTATAAAAAAATAAAGATTAAATTGTGACTATTATCTTTATTTTTTGCAATAAAATAGTTTGCAACTATTTCTTAAATTTGCCTTCAAATATTAAAAATTTAAGAGTTATAATCTATAATAGAATTGTCCAGAGATGTCCGTAACACTGGGTGGAGCTTAAAATAATCCCGCCCCTTTTGTGTACGTCATTATTGAACGAGCAAATCGGATGATTGTATAAGAATATTACCTCAGCTTTTAACAATGAAAAAGAAACACGAAATTAAATATTTGCTTAAACAATGAAAATGATTGCATTGCGTTTCAACAATGAAAAGTATTGCTGTAAATTATGCCAAAAAATGTGAATGAGATATTGTATTGCATCTTTCACGAGAAAATCTGTTACAATCAGTTCTGAGATATGGTTTGCAGGATAAAAGCCCGTCTTAGACGGGCACAAATTTTCTAATAAATAAGAGTTAAAGAATTATAAAGAGAGAAGACAACTCTTGAAATACTACTTGCAATGTAGACAATGAATTTTCTAACTTCAAGGAAAGTTAGTATTTTTTTTTATTTTTTTACTAAATAAATTAAAATTAAAACCTACTCACCCATTGCAAATTTCGTAATTTCCGCGAATGGTTTGAATTAAGACTTCTATTCTGAACATCAGTATTTGGGCTGAATAGTTTAAATCACGTTTGTTCATGTTCTTTAACATTATGACTGCATATCCCGCTATTTCCGCTGGTTGGAAGTTCGTCTATTTTCTGCTGCATCCTACGATTTTCGCAAGCTAATGGGTTTACTTAGCACTTTTAAAACGTTGAATCATATTATACTAATAAAGCCCTAATTGTAAATAACAATTAGCTAGGTTCATCGGTATTTGAACATGTTTTAAAACGTTGCATCGAAATAGTAATTCAAAAAAAAAAATATGCAGCCGGAGGGTTGAGGCAAAGGCAAGATTTCGAATACCGCTTAGGTAACATACATATTTTTTATTTATTTTGCCGCTTGTTCTACTGCACGTGAACGCCCTCTTATTTCTAATGAAATTCTGTATCGTATATAACAAAATCTAAAACCTAAGCTTGCTGTTTCCAAAGTCTCCGCGTACTTGATGAAACACCTGAAGTGACCAGATTTTCTGAACTTCAACCCGAGACACTTTAAATATTGAAGAAGCAGGTTCTCAAGCTGAGACAGTAAACCGGGACCCTCCTATCACTTTACCATTTACTACCAACGCAAGCCTATACACAGAAATTAAACATATTCAAAAGAGTTACGATATGGATCTAGATGCATTTGCTGAAATGGAATGACTACATCCTATTCATAGTATAAATTGGGAAGAATTCTTCAGAAGCTTACTTTAAAAATTAAATCGAAATGAACCCATTTTCATTTTTTTTTTATATTATGAACTATTTACTTGAAAGCAAATACAAGGACAACCTGGGACATTTTATCGAAAATCGCGATGAATCCGGAATGAATATTCATAAACCGGATTAGCCGGGATATCTGAACACTTTAGTAAACCGATCACCGTACCGTCCATATTCAGTTGAGTTTGTAATGCCTAGATCCAAACCTGGAGCGCAAGAATACTTGTCGGGTGCGATTTTGTGCATTTCGGGGATTGATTGATCTTTACGCCTACAATCTGAATTTGCTTGGGAAGTTTGGATGCTGAATATTTTGTTGTATTTGAAGACTCAACAGTGCGATCGCCTTCCTGTCCAGTATTATTCCTTGTTGCAACGATTTAAATTAGATGCTTTAGATCGGGCAATGAATGTGTTTGGATCTTATTTCATTGCCGATAAAAAGAAATGGTAATAATTTTAGAATAATTAAATGTCTTTACCAATGTATTATCATTTTCTCTTCCTGAAGTTATATCTTGTTTCTATGTTTTTTTTTCAATTTTGTTTGAAATAATGAAATTCTTTGTAGGAAAAAAAGCAAGTAAAATATGGTAAATTGAGAAAACATTCACGTTCTTTGAGCTTATTCGGTAAGCAAAAGAAAAAGAATCTAAATTGTCCATTAAATAATATTTTGCGGTTTGTTTAAGAGAAATTCATTTCCTGTATATATATATATATATAAATATCGCGTTGAATAAATATTGCTAATATATTTTAAAGTACCAATACTACCAATATTTACAGTAAAAAATTTTCGGTTTAACCGACCTTCATAGTATTCGTCAGATCGTATTTTAAAACAAATTTTTAAAAAAAATCATCAACCTTTGATAATTCACGCACCTCTAAACTTTCTTTTTCGTTCTTTATATATTTCTAGTTGACACTTTGTTCAATAACCATCAAATTAAAAACGAACCAGAGCTTTCACGTTTATAGTTTCTTGGACGAAATTATTAAAAAAAATTTTACTCTTAAAAAAAGGGAAACTGTTAAAGGCAGTTATAAACAGCATCTGCATATACTCAGAGCTAAATAAATAAAAATAAAATAAGTTAGTATTAAGTCATTCTCCATAAGAAAAGCATTTTCCCAGTTTTCCTTCCAGTTGGCAGTGGTTGACATATAAATCCTATTAGCTGGATGGTGAGATCAGAAAGAAAAAATGGTTCGGTAAATTCGGACAGGGCTCCAATCGCTTCTAATGGATTCAGTTTCAAAAATCAAATTAAGCTCATGGAAGGAAAGGGCTGAAGGAAGTGTATTGTCGCATCCCCAAAGGCGACTCATCCCTTCCCAGGCTGGGATTTGATTAAGAATCTCAGCATTTACCATCATTCCAGAGGATGCAGCTGCTTTCAGTGATAATTGCTAATTTTTAATTCTCAGTTTCCCGAATTTAAATTCAGCGAGGAAGAGGCCTGCATTATTTTCCTTAAAAGAAGCGAAGAGAAGAAAGTAATGCCAAGAAGGGATTAAGTTGTCACTGTGTTGAAGAATCTAGCAGTTAATTTCTGCATAGATCACAGCGAGTTTGGTACCACTTTTTTCTATAAACTGCATAGCGATAGTTATTAAGCAAGAAATTCCATAATAGAGTTGCAACGCCAAATGTAGTAGTGTGAAAGATGTATTGGGGTCGTGAATACTTTGAACACTCTTAAAAGAGTTTCCCAATGAAACCAACAGGAGTGTTCTCCCCTCGGCTGTCTCGTATACTTCCACATTGCGGCGCATTTTATGTTTAGCTTCGTATACTCTGAAGAAAATCGAGTATGCATTTTGGACTTCTTCCCGTTCACCGATTGCATTCGAAATTTGATATAGATCTATAATTGAAGAGCTGAGTGGATGAACATGTTAAAAGTTTCTTTAAAGTTTAGAGGTTACATTTTTTTTTTTTTTTTTTTTTTTGCTTTTTGTTTTTTCACTTAATTTTTGCTGTTCCGTCACATTAGCAACGAAAAAGCATTCAAATTTTGATGTGTTAATTAACATGGTTGTGTAGCTCTTTTAATTATAGAGAAATCTAATAATCTTTTGCGCCTAACATGTTTTTCCAATCACGCGTCAAAAAACTTACTTGCTTAGCCGCGAAAGAACATGTTAAGTGCATGTTCTTTTCTGAATCAACGTAATAATGACGCATTAAATGCATACGCATAATGATGAATTGGTAAAATTGTATAACTATAAAACTCTATTTATTTTCATCACAAGTTCAAGAAGAAAAATCAAGCAAATTGGATGTTGAAATAGCACACACACAAACAAAAAAGTTCACATAATAATATTTAAATTTGGAAAACAATAAAAGTAAACATAAAAACTTTTGAAGAGTATTAATGTTTTGATATTTTTTTTAATTAATGATTCATAAAAAAATTATTTTCTCTTTTAAGAAAAGGATGTTTTTCTTCTAAATTTTTAATCTTTTCTGTAATTTGCTTCCCTTTAGTATCAGATGCCCATAATAGGCATAATGATCAGCAAAATTGTATAAATATAGAACTGTACATACTTTCAGAACAAGTTGAACAAGAAAAATTAAGCAAATTGGATGTTGGAGCAGCATTAAAAGAACTCAAAATAATATGTAAGTTTAAGAATCAATAAAGATAAACATCAAACCCATTGAAGAATGTTAATGTTTTACTTTTTCTTTTTTGAATTAATAATTCATAAAGAAAAATTATACTCTTTTTTTGATAAAGGAAAGCTGTTGTTCTATGTTTTCAATCTTTTCTACTGTTAACTTCGATCCGGTATCGGTTGTCCTTTCCAACTCAAAATCTCCAATTTTGACTAGCTGTTTTTCACCCCTTATCTGTTTCCTCAAGTCAAATTTCTTAAAAGGGGTATAAAGATCATAACAATACTTATACAAGTACGAATCGAATTCTTTTACTCTAATCCACTTAACGCTGTCCCGGAAAGAAACTTTTTCGTCGAGGACATGCCTTTCTCGATTGGTGAGTTGGAGTTTATTATGGACATCTTTAAAATCTCGAAAGTAGGGAGTCATATCAGTGACATGATGGTTTCTGCCACTTTGCATTATGATTTCGCTGTATTGTTCTGGAAGGAATATGGTCTAACGTTTCCTTAAATTTTTCTCACTTCTTCCAAAATCTTCATCACTATCAAGATACGAATGCCCTACCTCAGGAAATTTATATTCACTTACTTCGAAATATCCTATAAGACCGAGATATTGTGGTTAAATTCTTATTCTAGGCTGAATAAGAGTCTGATCTGATAATAAGCTTATCTTTAGAACTCCTTAAAGTTTCGCTGAATTCTAGAAGATTTAGAAGTGAAATAGCCACCTCAGCTAAATTTGTTTAGCTGTTAAAAAGCTAAACAAACTAATATAAGTTATCAGTGAAAAATTTTTAAAGTAAAAAATATACTTGTTCTCCTGGCTCAACTTGATATGAATCAATTACATCAGCAATGCTGAAATAAATCATTATTGAAAAAAAAAATTGACGAGTTTCAAAAAGTTCTTTTACTTACCGTTCATTTCTCTATTCTTTGTCACGCAATTTCGTTCAGCATGTTGTACGACTCGCAATGAAGACCAGATAGAAAAGTTATAAAGAATTACTGAGAAAACTTCTTTTAAAAGCAAGCGATTTCTATTTTCGAATTTTCTTGTCAATATATTCGCCTGCATTAAAGTAATTTCCGTCGATGAAAACGATCCGGCTTCGATGGAAGCAGATGTTATTTTACTCAAGCTTAACAGGCTTCTCATGGAAGAAGATGTTAAGAGCCCTTAACATGTTCTTCCACTACGAAACAGCAAGAGACCGTGCACTTAACATGTTCATCCACTGAAAATTTCGTTATTTTTTTACTTAACAGATTTAATGAACTTCCTATATTTAAATTAGACTTCAACATGTTCTTTTGCCCAATTATCTCATTTTTTTCAAAAATGTCACTTATCATGTTCATCCACTCAGCTCTTCAATTTTGGTGTCAAGACTACATACCAAATTTCTTTTATCTATCTTACTATGCTTTTGAGTTCTCGTGTTCACATGCAAGCGGACAGACTAATAAACAAGCGCTCTATCCGTTGATGGGTGCAGTACAAAATTAGATACGGGTCTATAATTTTGATGTAAAGATCACATTATAAAATTCATTCATTTAGCTTATTGCGTTTTTGATTTATCGAGTTCACAGACGTACGAAGAGACAGACCAACAGTCCAGACCTTGGCCGAGTGATTAGAACACCATTTGAGGTTTCGAAAGATCGCTGGTTTGGTCTTCATTTGTGTTATTCAGGCGCAAATAAAAAAAAATTCTTGGTCTAACATACAAACAGTTATACAACGGAGGTTGAGAACCTAGAGCTCGTGTATAAACTGCACAAAATCCATCGTTGGTGCGGATCGACAAACAGAAAACTCTGACAGATTTTCTCCAAAACTTGACACAGTTCTACAGTTCAAGTAATAAAACCCTAAACCAAATTTCATCCATCTAGCTCGTTGCAGTTTTGAGTTGAGTTCATTCGTCCAAAATTTTATAGAAATTTACAATTTTGATGGTAAGACCACATTCCAAATTTCACTCTTCTATCTCAAATTCATTCTTCCTCTAAATGCGTTTTAGAGTTACATAGTTCTGAGGTCTAAAAGGCGGAGATTCATCAAAAGCTTGAGATTGAATTTTTTGACGATTAAAATAATTTCTCACTATATACTTCGTATACGAGAAAGTAAAAAGTTTAAGAATCCCTACATTAAAAGATGCAACTTGTAAGCAAAAGTAATGACGAATATCATTTTAATTCAAAGCATTTCACTGAAATTTACTAAATATTTTCGTATAAAATGTGAATTCGTTTTATAAATAATTAATACTTCAATTAATACATGTTTTTTTTTCTCTTAGAGTCATCTGAAACGTTTTAGAGCGGAAATGGGATTATGAAAACTTTTTCTTTCAAAAGTGGAAAAAAGTTTAAGAATCTCTACTTTAAGGCTAATCTTACGTTTATGGAAATGGTTTAAGTGTCCTTATTGCCTATATAAGTGAAATTTTCGAGCACACAAACATTTTATCAATATGTTAAGAAATACATGGAACTCAAATCATATTAAAATACAGATTTAAAAGAAAGTTCAGTGCAACTTTTAGGTCAATACCAAGCAACATCTCGCGATGTTTACAGAAAGTTTTGAAATTATAATTTTCAGTGTCTTTGATAAAAACAAAAACAACGGTTTTAAGCAATACACTACTTTATTTCTTTGTTATCATGCTTACTGGTCGTTTCCAAACAACCGTTGATAAGTTGTGTAATTAATTAAATTCGTACGTTCAGTTGCTAAACTGCGTGTTTGCACGTAATTTTTCAATAAATACGTCAACCGTCAGAACTTTAAAAGAGTTTTAATCATTATTGTTTTTCTTCAAAATCGATTAGAATTGCCATGCAATCAACAAAACTTTTTGAATTCGTTAAAACTGGTTTTTATATTTTCTATATATTATAGGATTTCCTCCCTTACTTTTGTTAAAACTCAAGTTCTCAAATAAATGCTCATAAATCGGAAAGGATTTCGTCTTTCTGTAGATTTGGCCACTGACATCTTTCTGAATGCCATTACCAAATTTCCATGACTCGTGAAATATACTTTGCAATACAATTAGCTAAGTATTTCTTGAAATCAAATTTAAAATACGAGTTGAAAAAAAATACTTGTTTTATAAATTAGTGTTCACAACTTTAGTTTCCATTATTTGGGCTTCAAATGCAATCTAGGAAAACTCAATTAAAATCCGGGTCAGGCGTTGTGCATTCTTGTTCTACACACTTCTTGTATTTTTCACTTCACCGTCTCTAAAAGTTCTGGAAAATTAATCCCATTCAGCGTATAATATACATAGTAGTATATACATAAAAAAAATAACATATTGCATTTAAAATAGGGAATTATGAAATAAAATTCGTTGTAGTTCATGGCTGAAGAAACTAAGATTCCCGATCCCAAGGTTTGTCGCGTACATGAACTATGAGATGGCGAAACTTTTCACATCTAATGATCATACCCAATTCTTTAATATCAACTTTTAAAGATAATTCACCTAGAAAAATAATTCGTCATAAAAATAAACAAGCCATCTTGATTCGAAACATTTAAATTTATAAATAATTATGCTTAATTAAATTTCTTCTTTTTTATCAGAAATTAATAAGTACTTTACTGTTTTCCTACTAAAGGAAACTGCTACTACAACAACGTACATTAAAGGTCACAAAAAAAGTTTATATCCTTTAGTGAGGTCATGTATTTTCTTTAAAGCTAAGATTGGTTTTAGAATGCATGAAGCCTTGCTCGAGTATTTAAGGACAGGGAGAATTACGCTTTGTGAAATATAGTTACATACGAATAAATTCAGACGGATTAAGTATATAAGGCATATTTTGTCTTAATTTATAGTAAAATCGCTTATTCTGTGTGAGTTTTAGAAGTAGCGACAATCTAAAATCGATATAAGAGGTTATTATCAGGGCACAGACATTAAAATTACATCTGTGTATTTATAGAGAAGGGAATAAATGCTATTTCCTTCCTTTCTAAAGCTGATAGTTTGATAAGCAATATTAGATAAATGACTAATCAATCAATTATTATTAGTTATTATGAATTATTAGTAAATTATCACGTTTTGTAATGTAACGAATGGGCTATGGATAATCCTCAACGATACTTGGTAAAACTCTCAATGAGCCTAACATGATGTAAGGCATGGTACAGTTGATGGACAGGAATCGGGGGAAGAAGTTATGGCCTCTAAGCCCTGACTGTGCATTTAACCAGCACTTATCAAAAAATGGTAGACCTATATGCGCTTTAGCAACAATTTCTCACTGCGGGCTGGTTGCTGGAGGTTGTCTTGGTTTTCCTCCAAGCGAAACATAAATGGGGGCCAGTTTCATCGGAAAATTTAAGGCAACCTACCCCCACGCTAAGGAGGATACTTTGAGTTAAGTCATATTTCTACCTCAGGTGCTAACCTAGGTGCTTTAAGCTCGTTTTGATCAACACAAGATGCCCCTTCCTCTTTATCATGAGTCTTTGCCTCGTGAACTTGGCTAGATATGCTAGTAAAAAGGTGGTGTTGCTAATCCCAAGTGGGATTAGCAGCACCACCTTTTCAAATAAATATGTAGAATGCTCACGTATTAATTGATAAAGTGCTTTTTTAATTATTTAAAATAGTACTTAACATTACCAGTTGAGCTGAATTCTCATGAAAACATAATTTTAACTGTACATTAAGATTGTTCAAATTTTCATGCAAAATTCAATACTTTATTGAGACCCTCTGTGCAACTGAATACTGAAGATAAATGTAAATTTTTATATACCGAGTTATTCTCTTTATTACTCACTACTTTTATCAAGATCTCAGACAAATTCAATGGGAGGTAAATACTTTTCTTGCAACAAATATTCTACAACGCACAAAGAGAAAGTTTTTTCTGCTTTTTTTCGTAAGACGAAGAAAAGAACTACTTTTAGTTGTTGACATGAAGTCTAGGACTTTTCGATCGTCATTAATCATCTCGGTCTTCCAACTTTTTTTTCGCAGTAAAGCCAAAAATTTAATTACCATATTCCTTTTTCCTGTCGGGAGACGGCACTTCAAAGGGGATGGAGATCAAAAACCGAGTAAGTGATATCAAGGCTATGTGGGTTTCGAATGGAAGCTTCGCCTCATATCTATTGCATATGCTTTTTAAATGAAATTCTCATCACTCTGTATTTATGACATAGATCTTTTAAGGTTTTCGGAATTTCTTCACCCAACTAAGTTAGGAATTCACTGATTCGTGAAGCACTTTTTACGAAAGGTGTCGGTACGAAAAATATTTCTTTAATGACTCGCAGCGCGAGTTCTTTAACCTTAAGAGTTACACTGTTTAAGCCTATTAAATTATTTTATTTCTTCTGATGAAACTGTTATGATTTAAAGCTTTGATTCGAAGCATATGTTTTTTTATGAAGAAGTACTGATTCTTTGGTTGCATATTGGATAACTCATCTCATAAATGTAACACAAAGTTTATAATTAATCCCTGCTAGAAGAAAACCTTTCCGCTTTTCACTCAAACATTATTTTTAAAATTAATCCTTTCCTATATTCGTCTCTTTTTTTATGCAAATTTTTTGTATGAATCATTTTTCCTAAGTAAACTACTTCATTTGAAAACTGTCAGCTCATTTGTCACTCAACAGCTTTTTATATTATTTCGTCGCTTAACAAGAAACACCACCTATCTCAATTTTTTGAAATTTCAAAGAGGAAGGGGAAAAAAACTGAATTTTTCGCGACCAATAACAAATATTTCTACATTTTTGTTCATATCTGGTAGGAAGATGCGGTCTCATGCTCATATAAGATGTTAAAGGAATTCGGAAATATTCGTTATTGGTTGAGAAAAATTCATTTTTTTCTCCTCTTTGAAATTAAAACATTGAGATAGGTGGTGTTACTTGTTAAGCGACGATTTGCTTTTCGGTGGTTGCTTTTGCAATTTTAATAATATTTTCGAAATGTAGTCAGATCAGTCTGTTTCAACCACTTTTTTCATATTCTCATTGCACTTTTTCAGAAAACTGTTATTATTTCTCTTTCGCAAATCATCACTATTTCTTCCAACAAATTCAATAGAAGCCTTATTCATATTCATACACTTATTTAATTATTTTCTCTACTTTTTATCAATTATTCATTTCTAGTCTTGATCACTGTCTTCTTTTATTTACTTTTTTATCTCTATTTCTCATCTGTTGTAAATATTTTTTCAGATTCGAATCACTCGCCTTTCTTTTGAATCGCTTAAGTAATTTTGATTTCATATGCATTTTAATTCTGCTCCGTTTAAGTTGTATAATGTATATAATTTTTCATGTCATTTTAAAAATAAAACAGCGTTAAACTTTTCAATTGAATATAACAGTTAAATCAACTTCTTTACTTATGCGTGTATTTTAATGTACGTGGAAGTATCTTAAACACTTACAGGTGCTGATAATTTACTTTTTATACACTTTTATGTGACTTGACTTGTTTCATGTTTGTAAAGATGGAATTTTGTAAATGATTTTTCACTTACTTCCTGATGTGTCGAGTTTTGGAATTTTGCACACTTGTGTGTTCTAGATGATTATACGCTATATTAATATTTTAACTATCATTTCGAATTATCATTTAATCTATTAATATAATTAAAATGTGGTTCCATACAGGTGGCGCCATCTTGTAGTAAAATTGAGAAATAACTGATTTCAAGTTCCATTGTATTTATAATAATGAATTATAAACTGAAAACTAAAAAGTAGAAAATAATTAAAATAAAAAATCTTTTTAGTGCCCTAATTAAAGTGCTTTTTTAAAACTGTTTTTTTTTAATTATTAGATTGTTTTTATCCCTTCCTCCTAACTATCAGTTTTCTATGTATACTGTCTTCATACTGTCAGGTTAATCTAACATATCAATCTGAAAATTTCTTCAACATTTTGCGTAAAGTACCCAGGTAAAACAGGACCTGCTACTGAAATCAGTCATAAAGTTTTTAGTAGAATTTATTTTTCCAGTTCTTTCTGACCGAATCTATATTTAGATAAAACGCATTTTCTAAGTGGTCAGTAAACGTTATTCATTTATTATTCTACTACTAATTATTCTTTTGGAATTGTCATTATTCGTATATTTAAACATTAGATATTACTTTGTATTTTATAAATACGAAATTTTCTGAAAAATCTAAAACCTCGTCCCTTATTGCATTAAATATATTTTTAAAAATCTGCTTATAAATTTAAAAATATTTAAATGAATTCAATAGTCAAATGCATGATTATTAACGCTATCAGTCAAACAATTAGCTTCTGTTTTGATTTTAATAATATTTAGCGCGATTATTAACTTTAGTTGCTTAATGTTCAATGAGAGGTTTGAATAGTACTCTTTAACGTGAAATAAAACCAACTGATCAATTTAATTCTCTTAGAAGAAAGCATGAATGAAACCGGCTGTAAGTCGAGTAAAGTAATAAATCGAAACTGTATGTACGTCCGAAGGTTGAACGATAAAGTCGGCTGTCGTTTTCTTGGACTTTCTCATTGTCAATCTGTCAGTGGATGTCGTGAAAGGAAGAAAAATGCCGTCCGATGTTTCTCCTCTTACTGATGTAAACGTCACCAAGCGAATATCCCGAAGCAACATCCGTAAGGGTTGCTATCGGTCCGTTTTGCCCCAGTGATCAGGGGATGGGAGAGGGCTCTTCCAGGAAATCAACCCTCAGGATAGACGGAAGAACAAAAAGGGATTATTCTGTACTGTAAAGAATTCGATTTCGAAACTTTCTCTGGACCACTCTTCCAAAGGCTGCGAGAGATACACTTTTTAAAGAGATTTTGGTCTTCACAAAAAAAAAAAAAAAAAAATTGCGAGAAGTTGTTGATATTAAATCTCGGCAGGTTTGTTTCTTCACCATTATGTTAATAATGTTCACGGCATCAAACAGTTTGTATATATCTAGAAAAAAATGGGAGATTTTATTGAAAATATGAGCATTTTAAGAGTTCTTTGAAAATTGTCTTTCATTTTTGCTGAATATAATACTTTTAGACTTACCTTGCATTTCGATATTCAAGCTACTTGTACAGTTTAATCTTTGAAATTTAAACACATGATGAGGGAGAACAGGGTCGAAACAGCAGAGAAAAGCATTCTAATATTTACACTACTCCAAAAAAAACTTTAATTTCTATTGTTAAGTTCTTGGTACCTTATCTCTCCATTTGTATATTTTCAGTGTTGTCTTTTAGATTCCATTAAATTGGAAATGTATGAAGTAAATTCGTTTACAAGTCAAATTTTTTTACAAATTCATGTTTTGTTCTAAGGCAAGGGAGATGAAAAGATTTTAAATTTTAAATACGTCATAATACATTACCGAGTGCATTTTCAACATTAGGTGATCATATTTTATGTTTAAAGACTAAGAATGGATATTAATATTATTCAAATGGAGATAGTTTCAAGAATGAGCTTCTCTCCCACCTTTCCCGATACATTAAGAAAGATCAATGAGTTCTGACAACCTCTTAACTACTTTCTAATTCGGAATAATTTCTATTATATGTAAGAATTGTTCGACTTTAAAGAAGTAAAAGGTTAAATAATCTATTACCTACTGTTATAAAGTACAAATTGGTAACTTCAAATACAAGGAACGTTCCGAAAGTAAGTTTCGTCATGCTTTCACAAGGAAGATGTATTACAAACAGAAACATACAATGGCATAACAAATACAAACTTTTGGCTATTTTTCCACATATTCGCCACAGACATTGATACATTTGTCGTACCGTGAAATCAATTTCAAGAAACCATCCTGGTAAAAATGAAGGAAGAGAAGGCAATTGAAGGAAGTTCTTCACAGCCTTAACGCCAGTTTGATTAGCAGGTTCGAAAGTGACGTCCCGATAATGCTGACTTCAATGGAGGAAAAAGGTGAAAGTCTGATGGGGAAAGATCGGGGCTGTAGGCCAGGTGATCCAATCTCTCCCATCCAAGGCGACGAATGAGTTCTTTTGTGTACCTTACTGTGTGGAGTCTTGCATGATCGTCCAAGAAAAAAACCCCTCAACTCAAGAGCCCTGGTAGGATCCTACAGCCCCATCAGACTTTCACCTTTTCCTGCATTGAAGTCAGCACTATCGGGACGTCAAATTGGCGTTAAGGCTGTGAGGAACTTCCTTCAATCACTAGGCACCGATTTTTACCAGGATGATTTCTTGAGAATAATTTCACGGTACAACAAACTTATCAATGTCGGTGGAGAATATGTGGAAAAATAGCCAAAAGTTCGTATTTTGTTATGCCATTGTATGTTTCTGTTTGTAATAAAGCTTCCTTGTGAAAAAGCATGACGAAACTTACTTTCGGAACGTCACTCGTAGATGCACTCTTATATCTTTAACATAATAGTTTTAATAAAGGTTGCATTGTAATCACGAAATAATTCTTCATTTTTCATGATTTTTCTACTGACAGTAGTAATCATAGCTTTTAATAACATTTACCATCTGTTTGCTATTACACAGAATCTTTCTTCTCGTTTAATGATTTAATTCTAAGCAACATGTAATGTGTTCAGTTTTATATAGAAAAAGGACGTTACTTCAATGCTAAACCAACAGTAAAAAAATAAGGTTGGCATATATTAATTTTATTGAACCTAATATTATCTAAAAATATTCGGAAATGCCTAAAATTTTTTGTTCGTGTAGAAAACAAAATGAGAATAAGTATCGAGATAATATTTTTATGCTTTAAAGAAGTAATCAGCATAGTTGTTAATTCAGTTTCGGTTATGCTGATTCCTGCGACTTTCTGAACATGTGCTTGCGAAAAAGCCGCATATTGAATTCTTTCTGGAACCTTCTCTTTTCGCATTAGACTTCCCATGGAGATGGCATGTCATAAGGTGCGGGTTTCTTTTAAATTTGGATTATAATTTCAATGATAAAAAGATACCTAAACAAAAGAATTACCAAAAATTTGAATGGACTCGCCTTTTTTTTATTTTGCATATATCTGAAAAAATGGGAGAAATATTAACAAATTTATTCATATAGATCAAGATAATAGTCCCTTTGAAACAGTCCAATTTCGGCAACTGTTTGCAGTCCATTCTGGACAACAACAACAAAATTTCGCCTGACCTTGTCTTTAAACTAATACAAATGAAAAATCATTTTTTGTATAACTGAAACTACTTAGCGCTTTTTCTAAAAAAATGAGTTCATAAGCCATATTTACATCATTGTAACATATGTTCTTTATGGCCCAAATATTTAATAGAATTGTGAGGCTACACTACCAGTCAAATTCGGCTGTTGTCCCCTACATTATATTTTATTTGCGAAGAAGACTAACGAACATGGTTTCTTAAACAGGTATGGCATACCAATCATACCTACAACAAATTATTTTCTTAAAGGACGAAAGAAACATGGTACGTACAAATCAACGATTAGATTTATCCCACGATTCTTTCGGCGCTTTAAGCAACAGCAAAAATGTCATAAATCTAACTCTTTTAGTAGACAAAATGATTACATTAAGTTAAAACCCGTGTTTATATTCCGACTGAGAGGCTTTGGATCCTATACCAATTTATTTATTTCCCTTTTCCCCCTAAGTCTACGTAAGAAAGTAGAGTCAGAGCGGGCGAGGCAAAAATGTCATCCGTTTTCCAGTCTAAAGTCTCAAGCAAATGGAAACGTCAGCATTGCTTTTCTTCTCCGCACATTTCTATCCCCGACTGGTATCGACAGAAAACGATAGAACCGGAAAACGGGCGTAGACAGGGATGCTTCTCAAAGGAAGGGGCTGGGGATCTTTAATCGATGACAACTCTCGGTTTTATTTCTCTTTTAACTTATCTTTTCGCGAGCCTGTCTGTCTTTGCGAAAAAAAGGGACGGGTAGAGTATTTTTTGCATTTCCTCCCTCCCTCTGCTATATATTATGCAATGCATTATTCGGGAAACCCTTTTCTTTCAAAAGTAGTGCGATGGGGGTTTGTAACAATTATATTTTATTTTAGCCAAAGCTTTTTGTGAATGTAAATTTACCGGGGTGTTCAAGCCTAAATTAAAGTTTTCCCACATAAATACATTTTTGTCTTCGAAATAACGTAGTATTTATTAAAAAAATTAAATATCTAGGTATCGATCGTAAAGAGCTTTGAAGTTATGGGTAAAAAGAAAATATTTTTATAAGCGAAGCTTGTTAAATCTGATTGCAAATATTTCTCTAAGTAGATTTACTTACTGTTAATTAATTCGTAACTATGATCAGTATAATTTGGTAATGTTATTTTAACAATAGTTAATAATGTCTACAAGTTATAACTTATGTTTATTTGTAAAAAGAGCAATATTTCCTGTTATTTAACTAATAGAAATTGCTCTTGGTATCTGCTGATGAATGGGTCTTTAAAATGCTAAATGCGCTTAAAATTAGTACATGAATTTTCTTCTGCTTATATTCTTTGTCTTACAGCTTTTAGAGTAGTGATTTAGTACTTTATAATTTTACAAAACTCTGAGACGTAGGAAAAAATTAATCAGTGGAGAAATTCTAGTTTTCCTGTCATTGATTCAATCTATAACTCAACGTTTTAAACGATACACTTTCAAACGATATGTTTCGTCAGATCAGAATTATTTCAACGATTTTAGTAGCGAAACAATTTCCCTTAAAATATAATTATTCCCAGGTATCATTATAATTGTAAATAACAATAATATTTCTCATAAAACAATGAAACTCAGATCCTCAAATACAGAAAAAATAAACAGACCTAAATTTTGCTGAAAATATCAGCTTCTTGATAAATAATCTAAGCTTAAATATTTATTCTTTAGATATACAAGCTATTCTGAAATATTTTCACAGCCAAGTGAAATGAAAGACTTGCCGGCTATCGAAAATACATTATAATTTTCATCAACAAGATCTAACTGTGCCTTTTTTCCTCTTCAATTCATTACATTTCCATTTAAGCCATCAATGGATTTAAAAATCTGCAACGTTCATATGCCTTTTGTACACACAGAAGAAAAAATGACCATCCGTTAATGAAGTAAAACTACTCTAACCCAGAAAATTTTAGAACATAGAGAAAGAAACTTCGTTAGGCGACGTTTAAAGTTCATTACTGAATGGATAATTATGCTACTTTTTAGTTCTCTACTTCCAGATTACCTAATTTAAAGCTTAAAGGTCTTTTGTGTTATAGTAAACTTGGATTTTTACTTTAGTTTTTCAGCTTTGATTGAAAGTGAAAATAAGACAAGCAACTGTTCGCTGATTGGGAATGTGTTGCTTAAAAAGAACCAATTAGGAACCAGGATTTCGACTTCAGTTGCGAATAGTAAATAAAATCCTGTTTAAAAGGATCAGTTGTTAGGAAAAAAATCACTGCCATTCTCATTGTTCGTGTGAGCTTTAAAGACTTTAAATTGTCACGCTTTTACTGAAGTCTCCTTTCTCTTAATTTGTTTAGAAGAGTAAAACTTCGCTAATTTTCATTAAGTTCTTTCAGTAATTACATGCGCGCGAAAGAAAGCGCTCAAAGCGCATATATTCAAAATTTTTTCGAATGAAATTCCCTTCGATTTTTCCTTCGACTGCTCTTAGAAACTTTTATACTCTTCTGCTATTGTTCCCTTTCTTTGTACGGTTAGCCCGGGAAGAATCTTCAGGGAATTCCTTAGTTATAAGCGAAAGAAATCCTTAAAATATACACTTTTGCACTCTTTTCTCAGCGTTTTTTCATTCTTTTTTTTATTGGATGGGTAATGGAGGCTTTTTGGTAACTATAAAGTATGTTTTTTTCATTCCTTGTTATTGTATTATTATCCTTCCAGCAGTAACTTTAGTTGATGCACAGTTTGATAACCCAGATTCCTACTTTTGAAATTATCTTTGAGCCAAAGAAACTTAAGTTTCATATTCTAGATGCCATGGATTCCAGATGATGCCCTGCTTTCTAGTAAAAGGTCTTTAGCAATAAGTTTCTGATTGTATTTTATCAATTTTTTATTTCCATATAAGATTGTTGCAATTTGATAAAACTGATTCATGCATGTGATGTAACTAAGAATTTACTGTTAATTTACTGACAATGAAATAGTAAATCAGAGTTACAGAAAAAGTTTGTTGAAAGGTAATGGGTCACAAAAATCTTGAAATGAGAAATTTAGTTTTATTAAAATAATAACAGGAAAAACTTCTGATTTGATAGTTATAAATTTATTAAACAGCATAATTTCAAAGGAAGTTTCAAAAACTTAATTTAACACTAAATTTTCGGATTACTGCTGCAAATTTCCTTATGAATTTTAAGATGACCTACTAATTTAATGCTTTTATACCAATTTTTTCATAGCAAATATTTATTCTGATATTTAAGGTGAAAATGAAATAAATATTAAAATGCATCTTTATTTGATAGCTTATTTTTATTTCTGCCGTATTGGAAACGGGGCCAATAGCCTCCAATAAGGCAAAGTCTATGGTTTTTATTTATTTTTGTTTCTGAAATGGATAAATTGAGAGTGATTTGTGGACATCTTTAAAATGGAAAAAGTGAAAGTTTTATTTCAAGTTAGTAAAAATTATTCTTCCATCTTTAGAAAATTAGAAAGCAAATTAGGAGGAAATTTGTTAAGGAATTTCCTTATTTGAAAACAAAAAATAATGAAATTTCTATGTAATCATACATTACAAATGCACAGCCATCCTATTTCCCACGGAGCATGATTCATTTCTAGTTTTATTGTTTCACCAGTATGGCCATGGAAATATCTGCGACAAGTTTCAAGGATTTTTTCTGAAACTTTGTATTTAAATGTATTCATTGAAGCAAATTAAATTCCCCTGTGTCCTTCCACACAGAATAAATTACTCTGTGGTTTCAAGAAATGTTTCTAGGAATTTCATATACATTGAAAACCTCAAGAAGTTTCATGCTAATTTAAGGTATCTCAACCTCAAGCCACTCCCTTTGGTGCAAACTAAATTTTTGTTCCTACTTTATGAATGAAACAGAATATCAAAGAGATTTTATATATGTAACACATTTCCTATTTTTAATTCCATTGAAAATAAGTATAGAAACTCCAACTGACTTCGAAACTTAATTAAAAAATGTTTTGCTAAATATAAATATTCAGGTACAGAGTTACAAATGCCTCTATATAAATTTTGAAGATTTTTTTTGACAATGTTAATAATACCTCCTTACAGATCCTTCTCCACTTAAAAAATGTTACTGTCCCGACTTTAGACGGTTCTGGTGCCGTTATCGAGTGGACGTTTTCACTCCACTTGCAACATGAATTACTATTTCTGCCAGTATCTGATTATACCTGTCCCCCTCCCCGCTGACATCTCCCTACTTTCTGACTGGCTCCTGCTCTCTCCCAGCCTCATCGCAAGATGGCGGTCGCAGTCAGAAAGCTCACAAGCCGTGGTAAGCAAAGAAAGTTTTCTTTCACCTTCTTTCCTCCCCCTCTTTCTTAAAGAAGCTGTTGCAAATGATCACTTGAACCATTGTGTGAGTTACAGCTGTCATTCGCCACTGACCATTTACCTGAAATGAACTCGACCCGGCTTTCGTCACACGACTTCCGCCAATTAGGCTTAGTCTAGCCCGACGTAGTTTAGAAGTCTTTCTTGTTTATTCATAGATTTCAGTCATGTTCCACTCATTGTATTTTTTTTGTCAGAAATCCATTATGTTGTTTTTGTTTGTTTACGATTTTCAATAGCTAGAAAAGTGGAATTTTTAATTTTGAGTGGAGTTCTAAAACTTTGTTGTATGATATTTGTTTACATAACATAAAAACTGAAGAAAAACAATTGTTTTTTTATACGTGTAAAATCTTATCTCTAGTCATGTTTAGAAAAACGTATAGAAATAACAGAAGTTATAACCAATGCTTTGAGTATACAGTGACCTCTAATGCTTTAAAAATATTCCAAGAAGTGATATTTTTCTTTAAATAAATACGGATAATCGTAATGTTTAAAAATGTATAACAGAAAACTTTCCAATATTACTTATTATTTATATCACCATTGCTTTTTCATATTCAATTTTTTCTATTATTCAGTTTCAACTTTTTTTGTACTTTCTATTTCAAATTATGATTCCACCCCTTATTTCAAAATATTTAAAATGAATGTTCTTAGTCTGAATTTTCAAACTAAGTAAATAAAATAAGTACTGACGGAAATTTTTCGATATAGTTCTTACTCAAAATGCATGCACTTTTCTGACCCAATAACTTAACTAATTATTTAGTTGTAAATATTTAACGTATCGTATAAATGTGTTTTCCTTAGTTTGTTTTTAAATCTAAAATTTACCAGTTATAAATCGCAAACATAAATTATAAGTTCCTAATTGTTTTTTAAAATCCGACAACTAATTTTTTCTGCGAATCTTTAGTCTACATTTTGTTACATTTATCTATATAAATAAGTACTGTGTTATAAGAGATACAAAGTAACAATTTCTTTAACATCCCGCTAGAAATATTAGAATTTTTGCAGGAAAAAAACTTCTAAATATCGAACAAACTGATCGATTGAGCATAATTATATGTTTCTTCTTAGATCTTGAATATCTTTTTTTTTCTTAGTGTTGCATAATGTATGCGTTCCTTGGAAAAAGTCTTGTCAGACGCATTTTACAAGAAATGCGTCTGTCAGTTCTTTCGGTTTTTATTTGTTGGCTCTTATAGGCACAGAACAATAGCTATACTCTTACCTTTTTCCTTCTTTATTATTTTATTTTTGATGGTTTCGCCTTTCCTTTCTTGAGAATTATATTACTCACTCAATAATAACTTAGCATAAATTTTTCATGCATACGATAATAACATTCATATGTATAAATCATACAAATTCATTTAATTACCTTATATTAATAAAATGTACTGCATGCTTAACCTTAAATCAAATTCTATGAACTTTATGTATCAACATAAAAGCCAATGTAGCAAACCTTACTTAACGTGGCCGCATCGGAACTCAAACTATTGTATAAAATTATTAAAGTAATAATAGTAATTGAAATATTTGACTTTTGTTAATTGTAGTTGATATATATTATAAAATTTCCAATAATAGCTTACTTTAGCTTTCAAAGGTTTATTGGTCTAAACTTTTTATTTCAAAATAATCGCTAATTCCTTCTTATTGGTTTATGACAAGCCAAAATATTTGGAGTGATCACCTTTGTAGCATAATTTTGTACAACTCTTTTCTAAACGTTAGGAATTGGGTCAGAAACTTCTTTGAAAAGTTGGTTCAATATGTTTTATTTTTTTGGGTTACTACAAAATTTAAAAATTATTTTTCCCATGTGAAAAGAAAAGACATATTTACAGCTTATATAGCCACTTCTGACAGATTGCATTAAATAGAAGCTATATTTAAGCAACTACTCTTCTAATTACAGTTAAAGGGGGAAAAAGAGATAGTCCAGAAATTCATGAAAATACAAAAATAATCTATATGAAACGGAAATAAAAATTGCGAATATTTTTGACAAGGTGACAGTTTTAACGTAATAACTGAAATAATCAATAGTTCAACAGAAAATAAGCCTAGTTAATCGTAATAAACTGTAGATTCAAACTGTGATTTAACACACCTTTATTTTATGATGAAATGTGTGTATTACGATGCTGTTCTTTCTTTTTTTTTTTGAATTATCGCATTGTAGATTTTCCACTTTAATGAATAAAAAGTACGAAAATTAAGCACAAATAAAGCATACTCTTAATTAGAAGTGTACGTGACTCAAGAACCATAAGCTAATTTTATTATCTATCTTGGATCAGTGTTTTATTCAAAATTTGCTTAAGTCTCCAGACTTTAATAGAAATCATTGCCATTTTTTCTAAGAACTTTTTGGCTCATTCTTTGTTACGTTTCAGTTAAAATTTAGAATTATTAAAATATGTATTTTTCTGCACAGTTTCAGTTTAATTATACCATAAATTAATTAACAGCTTCATCAGAAAACAATCTGAATGTTTCAATTCAAAATATTCGAAACTACTTCCAGAGGATTTGCACTTTCCTTAAATATATTTAATTTCTGGCATTCCTTAAGAATAAAGCTTTAAAATCCCAATTAATTTTATTTTGAATCCTTAATTTTTGAACAGCAATGATCCTCCGCCGAAAAAGCAACAGCTACTTACAATTATTTAGATGAAATAATAAGCATTCGAAAGTTTCTCTATCAGCTCTGGTTGTAATTCTAAATACCAGATAGTAATATGTAACTTTCTTATATTTTATATAGTGGCTGTAGTATACAAAGTTACGGTTGGTCTTCGTGTTATATTAAATTATCTGTCGTTTGTGACAGTGTTGAGAGTTTAAATGTTGCAAGCTTACAAATTGAACATGAAAGTCAGGAAAATTTTCTTCGTTTTTGTTAACACAAATTTCCAGGAATTCCTCTACAGGTGCAGAAAAAAAAGAAAATCTAAGGAAATTACCGCTTCTTGAAAACATATAAGTTTTTCTTTTATTTTTATCGAAACGTTTTTTTTTTATATTTAACAAAAAAAATTAATTCATATAATTTACAAAACAGAATATTTATGTGGGGACCACAGTTAAGGAGAACGGAAAAAGATAATTATATTCTATTTTTCCCCTTAATTTTAATTCGTGAGTTCGGTTCATAGGATGAATTTTAACGAGCAGAATGCAAAAGTTATTCTGGTATTTGAGGTTATTATTTTTTGAGTCCAAAATTTAGTCCAATTTACACTATCACAATTTTTTCTTTACGGTTTTCTCGCCTCCCAATAATCCGAAGTGGAAATCAAATTACTCCGAAGGAATTTCATTTAATACTGGTCCATACAAACATTACATGTTTCTCCCCTTATTTAATTATTTTATCACATCATCACAATCTGTTATTAATATCCAACTCGAGCCAGAAAACTCGCTTCTAATTTCGGATAAAGCGGAACTTTCAGTACTGTGTAAAAAGTAAAGCCTCAGAACATTATGATTATCAATGACTTTCTCTTCTAAACCACTTGTTAACATTTTCAATCTTTGATTCGGTTTCATATTCGTATATTTCCTACTTTCATAACAGAATAAGTGCGAAAGACGACCTGACAGCACAAACCTTGCTATTTTTTGCTGACCAGTTCAAGCTCAAAATATTTTAGTTTTTGTCCTCGCTTAAAGGTAGTATGACTTTTGTCCTGGCCGAACATCAAAAATAATGTATTTGTAAAACTTAGTCTGGTTTTATTTTTTCTGATTTATTTGCGTACATCTCAAAAAGGAGAAAAAGAGAATTCATGAAATATAATAATTACTTCAGAAACTAATTTATTCAAAGAAACTATGTATTCAAAGTAGGGATGTAACGAATATTCGGCAACTATTCGGTATTCGGCCCTTTTGCCGAATACTAAGCAGATTTTCGGTCGAATATATTTAGGATAATAACTTTTTTTATAACGTGCTTTTAAATACACATTTAACAAAGAATATTGAACAATTGTATTTCAGCACATTTATTATCAAAAAATCTCCTAGCATTTACCCAATTTTAAGTTGCATAGGTGTATTAATTAAAGTTGCATATGATTTATCATTGCAAAGCCTGAAATTATTATGCAAGAACAATAACTTTCCAGCATTTTCTTGAGCGAGTCTGTTTAGTTTAGTTTCATGCACGTATAATATCAACTAGGGATATAGCGAATATTAAATACGAGGCCTATTTGGCCCTTTTCCGAATATTCTGTCTGGCCGAATGCTTAACAGATATTCGGCAGAATAAATTCAGGAAAAAATGTTTTAAAAAATGTGGTTTTAAATATATTTAATAAAGAATTTTGCAGAATTGCATTCCGTCACATATATTATAAAATTTTTTTTATCCAATTTTAAGTTGCATAGTACTCAAGTGTATTTAATAATGTTGCATATCATTTATAGAAGTCTGTTCTGTATGGTTTCATATATATTACCAGCTTCAGAAAATAAACGGTCATTATATATTGCTTGCAGGTGCTGGAAGATATTTTCTTGTTAAATTTGCGAACCTTTGAAATTTTTTCGGATTTTTTTTTTCGCCAATTAAGTGGAAATTCCATCCTATCTATTAGAAGTTCTTTATCCAGATAGGAATTTACTTCTAGTAATTTTTATTTATCCATTCAATTTTCTTCTGTGTTTGGCACTGTCATGTTATGCAATGATGAATCTTTTATTTCTTTGAAGCATTACCAAAATGAAAGGAGTTTCTCATTTCTTATTATTGGTGTATTATTGTGTATTTAAAATATTACAAATCTATATATAGATATTAACATTTTTTAGTTATACAAATAATAAAAACTCAATTTTATTTAATCTTAAATTTTTTTCATTTAAAATTTGAAAAATATTTAATTTACAATCCAAAGTGAAATGTTTTTTAAAAATTTGGTATTCGGTTATTCGGCCAAATCACCATTCGTTACATCCTCAATTCAAAGAAAGGAATATACTGCTCTAAGATTTTTCATTTAACCTTATCTTTTCATGAGAATTTATTTCACTTGAGACGTTTTATCCTTATTCTTGGCCTAATGCACAACTAAAATATTCCTGCAGATTTTTGGGCTAACATCTGCAAAAACAGGTATTTAAGAAAAAGCGCAAAGGCCTTGGGAATTTTAATGAAGATAGCTCTGTAATGAAACGACACATTTGCAGCTACATTTTTTCCCCTTTAAACTTTAAGATATTTCCTTAAATATTTTAGAACTTATATTAGTGTTTCATCAAATTGCCTGGTGTGGTGCGGAAGTGTGGGGAGGGGGTGCCAGCTCAAGTGTCGTTCTCGTTCTGACTGTGGTTCAAAATTACGAGGTCCGCCCCGAAATATCTCTCATGTTGCTTGAAAACGGGGCGTTAGTATAACTAAACTAAACTTCCTCATCAAATTGCTCCTTGGCTGATAAGAAATGCATTCTTTTATTGAAAGAAATTAATTGACGAAATACCGATAGGCTTTTCCTAATCATACAAAAATCCTGGTTCTTTGGATTTTGTTTTCTAAATATCTTCAGGATTATTTAACATAAAAAAATCGATGTTATAAAAATTATTAACTTTGGATATAGAATTCAATAACGGGTAATATAATCCATCATCTTTTTAAAATAATCAATAAAATATTATCTATTAACTTTATTAACTTTAATGCTTCCTTTCAAATGTTTTACTTTTGATGAATATTTTTATTTGTCTTTCAGAGACCTGACATTCGGATCCGAGAAAATCATTTGCAGAAGGGTTAGTTATATTTCATATTAGAGATTTAGTTATTTTAACGCTTCCTGTAATATACTAAATATGTTAACATCTGTATTTACAATTTTGCAAGCAATAAGAATCTTATACTTTTCTTGCGTTCATTCTATAGGAACTTCAGAATGCGAATGACCGTTGTCGTTGTTGAATTTTACACCTTATTCTTTCTTTTGAATGAGTGCAAAATGCACATTAGACTAAGAAGTGTTGACTTAAAATAATATATTTTTTTAGCAGACTGATATAATTGAAATAATATATTGATAGAGTTTTATTAATACTTGTTAGTACGGCTAAAAAAGAACAATTTCGTAATCATGATCAGATTAATGTAATAGATTTTAAGATCATGTAATAGATTTTGCTTTGCATTTTACAGTATCTTTTTAGATTTTTTTAAAATGGTAAAAAATAAATGTGCTGGAAGCTTGTAATAAGGAATTTTGACACCTAAAGGTTATTTAATAGTTCATTAATATGATTTTAACCGTTTCTTTGGCAAGAAAGAGAAAAAATTGTAATATTTTCTACAAGTTTTCTGGATTTTCAGCTGGAAATTGAAATTTCAATCTGTATTTATGTTACAAAATTTGGAAAAATTTGGAAATTCGATATTGCATTCTGTTAATGAGTTAGAACACTGATAGCTTTTATATACTTTTTTTTTGCTCCGGTAATTTTATTTTTGTGTTTATCTTAATTTGTTTTATCCACATTTTATCTGAGTCCTCCCGCACCGATTTCTTACATATCGCCTTAACGATTTTCTACACTAAGTTCCGGTATAATTTTCTTGCGGCTGTAGAAATCGGGAGAGGTATTAAGTGAATCGTAATTTCACTGTTTAAAAATGTCTTAAATGTTACACCTCAGAAGCCTAACCAGTCAAATGTTTGTTAATTAAAATTAAATAAATGAGTTTTACGCCCCTCTCATCACGCTCACTCGATATCTAGTCTCAGGTTTCATTTTGTAATGTTCGGACTTTTCATTTTTCGGAACAGGGTTTGGTCAATTCTCTTCTTTCAAGTTCAATTCTTCCTTTAAATCAGATCTTCTTAAACTTTTGGTCGTGAACTTCAAATGAAGCATATAAAATATTGGGATCACCTAAACTTGCACATTGTCTTCTTTCAAATTCTGTAATATTTGCAAATAAAATTTCTTGAGAAAATTGTTTTGATTTAAAACATTTCGTTAAAAGTGATAAATAACTGTTTTAAAGCTCCTTTTTGACTAACCGGTATTTATTTTCTTATTTTGGGGTCATAGCAGGAAGCTTTTTAATGAAGATGAGGCCGCACAATATTTTTTATTGCTGTCAAAAAATGGTTGTGTATGGAAAAAGTTTATGGAACCCTGATTTAAATGAAAGCATTGGAAAAAAAAAACTAAAGCCCTTACTCTGAACTGAGTTCAACCTTGTATCTGAGTGCCATAAAGTTTAAATCTGATCCTGAGTTCTGAGACTTTTATGAAATCTGGTACACCAATGTAATTCTTAATTGAAACATTAAAGCTTCAATAAATTACATCAAAAAGAAAAAAAAATCTCGGGGAAAAGACAGCACGCCGGTACTACAGAAAACCCGTTTTGAAAAATCATCACTTGGGAAGCTAGTTGATTAGTGCTTAAATGTACAGTCAACACATTTTGCTTCCGAACAACAACAAAGACTATTCCTTCAACACAGAGGGAGACTTGCATTTCCGTACTTTTCCCCATCCAAAACGCAAATAGACAATGCAACAAAAGAGAGAGAAAATGCCGAAACAAAATGAATAGAGTTTCGAAATTAAATAAAACATGGAATGACAGAAATTTTTGAAAAGTCCGTTTCACTTTTCTCTTCCATACCCCAACCCTCATACCTCCGAACGGAAACTATCTGTTTAGGAATCTGGCATCGTTAACCGTCGGCCAGTCGATGAAATAGGAGGCTGGAGGGGTCCAGAGAGGGGGGGGGCTTTGTCAGAAGCGGGGAGGTATTGATTTTTGACGATAAATACATATTGTAACCGGGAACAATCAATCAACTTTTCGAATTTCCTTCCATGTGTGCGTTATTAGAAATAGCGAAATGCAATATCAGCTCGAACTTGCAAGTTCAAAAGCTTCAGTCAAGGTATTATTTCCCTCGCTTCTAACGATCAGTCAGGGTTTCGGCAGGATTCCAATATGCATACAGTTTCAAGCCGCTTTCTATTCTATCTATAACACTAATGTAACACCCAAAGAAAGAGGAATGCCAGAACGGAAAAGAATGCAAATATCGAATTATGTATTGGTATTTGCTCACCCCCCTCACATACAGATTGGACTAAGTTTCAGTTAGGAAAGAATATCGAATGGTGGAGGGGGCTACTCTTGCATCTGCATATTTTCTGGTCGATATATCTTTTCGGTTTGCTTTTTATCTTCTTTTTTGTTGTGCACTTTATTTCATCCCCGCCGACGATTTATCTAAAGATGCGATTCCGTCACTTATTTTGCTTTCTGATGACTTCATGTATTTTATCTTTTTTCAGCGGTGAGTAATATTGCTTGAGCGAATGAGAAGCAAATAGAATTTCTTCAAGGTAAAGATCCTATCCCACAGCTTCTAAAAAAATTCAGGAATGCAAATTTTCTTTTTTTATTTATTCTAAATTTTCTCAGTAGATACATTATTTTCTCAAAAGTTATTATATCAAGTTGAGGACAGATAAATTTGCTGTCAAATCTCACATATGCAACTGAATAGTTTTTATCATCTCACCTTTTCAAAATTTGCCCCCAAAAGGAAATCATGTTATTAAACTCTTGCAAAACTTTTTGTGATGTGATTAATCCTCGTCTGTATACTAGTCTTGAATAAAAAAAAATGTTGTATTAAAAATCTTTATTGGTTTTGAATGCATGTTCATAACTAATAAAGGATTGATAAGGATTGCCTTATTTAAAGATGGGTCGATTTGTTAGGGTATCCCAGCATTTGTGTCAGTATTGTATTTTCCATAACTACTAAAGAATTAGACTGTTTTTTTTAAATTAATGTGATTGATTGAGGCTCATTTTTCACATCTATAATACCGAAAAGGATTTGTTATGTGGAATCGTTTAAATTTTTCGGCTATTCTTTTAAGTTAATTTTTAAAAAAATGCAATGCTCATATCTCCAACATAAATCCGAACTTCAAGGATTTATTTTTAGTACTCGTAACTTTAGTTAATGTATTGCGATGATCTTATTAAATTTTTAAAAAATTCATACTTAATGCCTGAAAGAAAAGTTTCATTTTCTTAAAAGAATCAATGTTTAAATGTTTTGAACTTTCCAGACAACTAATCTAAATGTATAAAAACATAAACATTGAAGTTGTGATTTAGGAAATCAGTCTTGAAAGAAATACTTATTTCTCATTTTCTGTCCCATGCTAATGAAATGAGGCAATTATTATTATTTTTAGATGTTGTGATGAAAACCAAAGCATTTAAATGTACTTCTTTCAGCGCACAAATGTTTTGCTTAGAATTTTACAGCTTTCAGTTATTTCGGAAATATAATATTTAATGATTTTACTATTTATCATGAATAATATGAGCAATTAATTTAAAAGCGATCCGCTAAAAGGAATATGTGTTCAATTATTAGAACATGTAGAAATTTTATAGATTGTACACATAGTTTTGTTCAGAGTTTATTTATTATTTTATTTCTGTTTATATTACAATGCAATTTAACAGCAATTCAAATATATCCCAAAATGAATTTTTTTTTTCAAATAACATCTGTTTTTTAATGTCATAGAGAAAACTTATAAATCTGACCAACTGAATTATAGAAGTAAAAAAAAAATCATTCTCTGCCATGACAATATGTGGTCGACTTTTGGTCGAGACTTTAAAGTCATTCTTTTCGACGTTTAGGTTGGGAAGAAAGTGTTGTCTACTCATTTTCAGAAGCCATGATATACCTCTGTGAACCCGAAAAAGTTTCCAATTTCAAGAATTTCTTTCTGCACGTAAAGACAGAGAACAAAAATTATATAAAAACGAAATAAAATTTGCAGATATTTTTCTAAAATATTTATTAATTATTTTACCAGCATAAATGTTCTTTAGTTATTTTTGCACATAAATTAAGATCTTGCTAGAACATAACTTCATAACATAACTTCCAACGGCATATTACCTTATTTTCGAGATACTTATATAACGATCTTCCTGCTAATTGGTCTGGAACACGAGTCTAGGATTCGAGACCGGTGGGTCGCCTGTCAGAAACTCGATTTCACCCAAAATTCTCAATGTTCACAGGCCATGTACAGTACCAGCCTGTACAGTATTCGTCAAGTTCAAACGTTCTCTCGCTGGTGGTGGGGTACAGAAGTTTAGTGAGGAGATGCCGTTATCAGACAAAGGTTCAAAATCACGATGTCTGTTTCCAAATTAGCTTCCGTGTTGTTTCAAAACGAAACGCTTCACTAATTAAAATTAAGTCCTACTAATGGGTTCATAATCGGTAGAGGCAAAGAACTTTAATATGATTATGAATTTTGAAGCAATGAAGATGGTTATCTTGCAACTTTGTGTATTTGCAATGCATAACAAAACCTATCTTTGATCTTTTTCATAAACGACAGAATCATTTGATGCATACTAATACCGAAAATTTTAAAAAGTAAATCTTTTCGTCTACTATGGAGCCTATTACAGATTGGATTTGTGGTGGTCTCCTTGCTTTTAATTTGCTGCGTCCATTATTAGCAGGTTTGCAATTCATTTAACAGGAGGCGCCTTAAACTTTTTCAATAAAACTCCTTAGAAAGGTTCACGCACTGGCTCATAATTGGTTATCAGCTGATCACACCACACGACACCTTAGATCACCATTGGCAGCGAAGTCTTAAAAAGCCCTTTCATATTATAGTAAAGATTTGTCTTTTGCTGTGATACTATGATCTGATGGGTCGAAAATCTACTATTTGGTTTGAGAAGGAAATTATCCTCCAGGGTAACCAGAAATCTTCCCATCTGCAACTAATAAGAAAAGTAAAACGTAAACCACACAAAATAAAATTCAAGTTACAGTTTATCCAAATATTTATTTCCTTTTCGGTACAAAACAGAAAGAGATAACAAACCTACTCACAGAAAAAGAACTTTCAGAAAAGTAAAATATTTCTCTAATAATTCTGCCTACAAAATACAGTTTGAAAAATTTTTTGGGGGCTTTTCCATTTCCGAATTTCCAATCCTTTTTGCCAAATGAATCTTGAAGAGAAAAAGAAATGTTCGCCGGTTATGAATTACAAGGGAATTTCTTCGACAATTCAAGAACTTCCATCAGAATTTTTACTTCTCTCCTTTATTATTATTTATACACTACAATGTTCCGTTCCATATTACTCGGAGAATGAGAGAAAGCAGGAATCGTCGAAATGAGGGGAAAAAATATCTTTAAAATGATCATCAAATAAAGGCCGTTTTCATTGAAAGAAAAAAATAATAAAAACTCTATATATATTAAAGCAGGGAAAAGAGAAACTGAGAGTGTTAAATCATACAGCAATTTTTTTAGAGATCAGTACTTAAGCATTCTGCATCCGGAGTCGAAATGCTTAAATAAATTTAAACGGAAAAAGAAATTTGAGAAAAATGATACTGGTGAGGGTAGGAGGAGGACATCTCTGGAAGAGACGCGATGTAAAGACATATAAATAAACAAAATTCGAAAAAGAAGGGGGAAAAAAGAGAGTCTATGCATAAATGTGCTTAATGGCAGAACTGAAAGAATAATTTTAACGTACCGAAAGACTAAAGGGTAGGATTTGAAGTTCGGAGGGGAAAGAAAACTATATGAAGAAGCTCGAAATGCATCAATTATATTTCTAACAGTTGCAGGTGACTGGATAGGGAGGGTTCCATTCCTTCCATTAGACAACGGGGACGGCACCCCTTTCCCACCCTGCTTGCTCTTTTCCATACTAGCTGTGGATGACAGAATCATCTGAATCCTCGGGCAACAGTGAAATAAGATAAAACCAAATTGCTGGCTGGTTTGCAGACTTTTTTTTTTCTTTTTTTCTCCCTCCTCTTGCTTCAATACGATTTTTACGGACACTGAGCTCGTTGCATTTTAAAAAATCCCTCAGGATTTTGCTTTATTTCTCTTATTTCGTTTTTTAAAAGGTAAGGAACAAATAGAAAACTTGTAAACAACAAAATGCGAGAGTAGGGTCTACCTTTACTTTCGAACTGCATTTTGCTGCTGATAAAGAAAACTTGGAAACAGCTAGGTTAGTCGTTGGCTTTTAGTAAGGCAACCATTGGCAAGAGAGATCGCAAAATCGAAAAGTTTTTCAAATTATTCCAAAGTTTCTTTTATTTTATTAAATAATTTCAACATTCTCCAGATTTTTAATTTTAGTACACATTTAGTTGTAATTAGTTTTCTCTCTTTTGATGTTAAGAGTTTTTTTTCAAAAGAATAATACAGAGGGCTCAAAACACATATACTTTGAATGATTATTACATAAACAATCCATAATAAATATTAAAGTTTCTTACTCAAATTAATTTTTATATATGAGCATTTTCTCAGTTATCAGTTGTGCTCGAATTGTTGAACGTTATTGCCATGCCCTGCTGATAAATTCGACCAATGGAATTGGTATTTTGGTGCATTCTGTTTCAATTAATGTCTCATTTTGTTGACTCTATCTGGTTTTCAGCTATTACTAACATACTTCATGCATTCCCTAAAAAAAAATTATCCACCGGAGTGAGATACGATGAGCGTGGAAGAAGTTCAATTCTATACATTTTAACATGAGTTCACCAAAATTCCATCAAGATGGATCCTCATATTAATGCGAAGATGCTCTATCCTGCTAAAGGATTATTTTTCCTTCTCGGATATCTTTTTAATGCGTGGCATAACGCATTTCTGTTGAAAGTTCAGGTAAACATCATCGGTCACTCTATTCTCAAAAAAGAAAAATCCAATTAATCCACACGCTCACAAATTACCATGCACATTTAATCCTTGGTAAGTTCACACGGAGTCCCACTGTCAGACGAGGAGTATCAATTTACGAACAGCTATAATTATTGCGATTTGAGTTATTACTTATCAAAAACTATCGCTTTAATTTAAAAACTGTATCGCAAAAATGAAAAAAATATTGTGTTAATACATTAGAATCAGAAAACTTCTTCATTTTTGCAAAAATATTTATTTTATGACGCTTTAATCAATGATATTAACTGTTTATTTAATATTTATTGAAAATGTGTAAGATACACTTTTTAGAACAGCCGGTATATCCTAAAGTAGTCAAATATGAAGTAATGAGATGCAATCAATGCATGCGTTTCAAACTGCATTTACACATGAAAAAAGTCTCGTGAATTTTTCTTACAAGCTAAAAGTCTTTTGTAAAATAGAAATCTAGCGTGTAGAAATTTAAAGCAGAATGTTTGTCAAATCAAATTGATCCTTTAAACTTGTCAAAAATTTTAGTTTTTTAATGAATAGCAACAGCAAAAACTTCCACTTTGTCATAGGAAACACAAATAATAAATTAAGCAACATTTGCAAACAACAGACAAAAGCGAAAATTATAAGCTACTCTGCCAGTTTTTTAATTTAATGTTCACCAGCATCTAATCGGCAGTATTTCGTAAGCAGAACTTCTTTAACAGTAGAGCTGTGTAAAGAATATTGGAATCACGAAGATATTTTCAAAGAGCATACTTTCAGGCAGCTGGTGTGGCTTGGGAGATGGAGGTTACGGCCTAGATGTCGTCCTTGGTATTTGACCACTTTGATAAATTAGGAGACCCGTTCCCAAAAGCTAGGCTTCAAGTTGGGAAGCTAATATAACGAATTATCCGGGTGGTTTAATACTATTTGTAAATAAAATTGAGAAATTGGTCTTAATTCTTAAAAATATTTAATTAAAATTGCTGCATCACTGTTTTAAATGGAATTCGCATTCATTTACTTTGATTAATGCTTCATTTTTTAAAAATAATTTTCCCATTTGGGGTTACGACAGTTTTTTTCTAACGAAAATGGGTCGCTAAAGAGAAAACTCAACGTCTATCATATCATTAGAGCTCAAATTTTTAAGCATAACTTAGCTAACTAGTAATAGAATTTTCTTAATTTATAAAATAAGACAAAAAAGGGCAGATGAGGAGCTTTTAATTTTTCTTTCAAAGTGCTTTCTTTACCTGTCCCAGAGATGCAAAGAGATAATTATATAATTCAAGTCTTGTTGAACAGATATATGATCCTCAGCTTCACAATCGATTCTCTTTTTCCTTGGATTTAAAAGCATGCTGTACAAAATTTGTTTCAAATCCTATTGACCGTAAAGTAGGATCTCATGATCAGTGGTCTCATTGCTTGCAATCCAAAGGTTTTAGAACATTTTTATTGATAAAGTTTCAATAAATTCAAGAAAAGTCGGCATTTAAAGATTCTTAACAAGATCTCTCACTATTTTTATCTCTTGCACTCTAAACAATTTTGGTAACAAAGTGGAGAGTTGCATTATATATCGTCTCGGATGATTTTTTCAATACATATCCGACAGATCTACTTGCATTTCTAATCTTAGAGGATTTCGAAGATGTTGAAGGTGTTCTTAGCAAATTATCCTTCAGTGATAATTTTGTTACTGTAGCAAGGACTGTTGGACAACCAAAATCTTAAAATTCTGTTCCTTTCGAGTTGCTAATTATTTGCTTTAATCTAGGAATCGTGGATACTGTAAGACGGGCCCCATGCCTTAAGTGAATGTTTTGTACTCAAGTGAGCCAACACTTCCCCCTTTTTAGTATATATTAACATCAAACAACGTGCTAATAAAGGTATTTATTTCTACGCTTCTTGGAAATAGTAGGGCCCGAGATAATGGACCATCAGAAAATTATGCACCACTCTTCTCTGCACAGGTTTTTTCGAATTCTTGGAATTTTTTCATTTATCTCATTTTGATGCACTTAATTGCGGATCACAAGTAACGTATCTGCATTGGTCACAAAAACATATAGGTAAGTCTCATGACACTAGAAATGTAATCAACTAAAATTAATTGCATGTTTAGAGTAGCAGTGGCTAGTTATGCGTGAGCAATTGATGCTTCACTTTAATATTTGAAGCAACACATAAGTTATACAAGCACATAAAACTCTCACACTCGTTTAAACTTTTATAACTATTTCTTAACAATGAAATAAAAAATGCATTTTTATGTATATAGATACAAAATTTGTTTCAGGAAGAAGTCATACTGTGCAAATAAATTAAATCACAATTTTTTTTTTGGGGGGGGGGAAGGATTGGTATTTATATTAACTCCCAAAGTAATTTACTTTCCTCCTACCTGTAAGAAAAGTATATTAAATTGTATTAATATACTTTTTTTACTTTTATTTCTTTTTACTTACTTATATTCTTTTTTTCTCGTAACCTTAACTTATGTGTTATATCTGTCCTTAAATGTATTAGAAAAATTTTCTTTCTTTTATCAAAAAGATTTTGAGGAAGGCATAATGCAAGAAAAAATATTTTGGTGTTTTGTTACAATTTTTTCCAGTGAATCTTGCTGCACAAGAATAGAGAAAGAGTCGATAGATATACCGTCTCGAAGGAACAATTATCATACGAGTAAGTATTTATATATGATACTGAATTCTGCCTGAATCATTTGATATCCTTTCTTAGGATTCTTTATTTTCTAATTTAAAGCAAAAGTTCGGAACTTCTGATGAAATTAAACAATACCTTATTAACAATACCTGCACAGCTAATTGCAGATCACTTTTATTTCTAACAAAGAGCTTCAGAGAATTTCCAGAAAATTTCAATAACAAAAATTTTTATGCATGAGGAGAAAATCTATTTCGGAACCCTGAAATGTTTTCAGATTCTGTGTAGTGCTCCTTATTGAAAAATCCTGATCAACCAAAATAATAATTATTATAATATATTCGTTCCAAATAGTTTAAAATTCTGGACTGATTTATTTGTGAAAATGCGTTACGTTAAGTAGTCAATGGATGTCGTCTCAAGCTCTAGTAATTACTTTTTACAGTTCAGTATATTTTCTTGCTACTTTGCAAAACGAAAGAGGAAAAAATATTTCAGCATTCTTATTTATTTTTTTAATCGCAACAAATAGTTTTTCTTGTAAAAAATAATTATTGATAAGATTCTTTATAAATATTTCAGCTTAAAATGTTAGCACTCATTAGCAGGGGCTACAGTGACCTATTGAGAGATTCGAAGCTCCAAAGTCGGATAATCATGGGTTCGAGGCCCGAATCCACGAAGTCCGTCGTGCATGTGGACCTGGTGGAGTAGAAGCGGAGGGGAAAGGGGGTACAAGTGTCCCAGGCTCTAGTCTTAGGGAGCGACAAGGAGACAAATTATTAGTGTGTTTATGTCGCGTTTTAAAGCTAAATATGATGAACAGACAAAAAAAAAATACCTTGCCCCAGGCGCAATTTACTTTTGCACCGCTTTGTGCGAAAAAAAAAAATGATCAGGCAGCACTTACTTTCGATACGCCACTGGACCTGGCAAGCATTTTAAAGCTGCCATCATGGGTCAAACGTCATCAGGCTAGCGGGACTTGGAAGTTTTCTGAGTAGGTGCTAGTTTAAATGTCATCGTTATCACCACTGCTCAAAATTACGATGTCCGTCCATAAATGGCCTTTTGTAGCTTCAAAATAGGACGCTAATCAAATAAAAATTCCCTTTTCAATATTAATTCTTTACACTTTCGTAAACAATATTTTTTATATTATTATTATGAAATACAGAGTACATATCAGATGCCTCGTGAAATTAAAAATTTATTTTATTTATGGCAGTAAGGTATGAGGGATCATGAGCATCTCCCCAATAACTAGCAAAAAACAAAAAAAAAGTCGTTAACAAACACACTTTCGATAGAAATAGCTTAAAGGAATCTAAATGATTTAAGATAGATAATTGATAACTTTTCCTTGCCTGCTTTTTATTTGGCTTTTTATTCACCTTGAAATTAGTCTATTTTTATGTTTTCGTAAATGTCAGATGAATGTTTACTATGTAATAAGATGGTTCGCTCAATCAGTTTTGCAAACTTGTTTCGGACTCTTACTTTTCTCTCCTATTTTTCTCATCAACATTCTTTGTTCAGACGCCGAATTTCCCTGAACGCATTTATTCAAAAAAGTAAACATAACTAAAGTGATTTCCAATTTCAGAACCTTTTATGAAGGATAGTTGAAGAACTGATATTATAAGTGATCTTTGCAAAGTGCGTATGTGAGATAAGCTATGATTTTCTTCTGAATGTTGCTATTGAAAAACTACTGCGTGGATGACAGTTCGCGGATGAAACTTATGTCCTAGTGTCCTCATGATTATGGAATAGCAGTTTTAAAACAAATACTTGTTGAAATTTCAGCACAGCACAAAGCTTAGCTAGCTTGAGTACTTTTTCAGTTGCATCAACTGAGGTTTGATTTTCTGTTCAAGATCATTGTATGATGGTAGCTTTTGTTTCTCTTCTCAAATTCAGATTATAGACATATATGGTTTATTAAAATCTATGATAAGGATTATCACTCTTTTGTAAAACACGAAAACTCTCTACTGATGATGTTGATAACTTTGGTGTAAATGACTACATGTAAATGCAACAGTGTGCAAAAAGACATGAAAAATATTTAATTGACTGAAAGTTATAATGAAAAACTATGAAAATGTTTGGTTTGCGACACATATTAATGGCCTTTTCTAGGTAATGAGCCCAAATAGCATTTGAAGAATAAGACAGCAACTAAGGGCCGTCAAAATATGGTTTATCTCTCTCGTTATTACAAACATGTAATCTATCAAAAGATTGCAGTATTGTAAATGTATTCATATGTAAAGCATACTCGGAATCATGCCAAAACTGAATAGACTGGTTACCTTTAATACATTTCCTATTTTCAAACCAACTAAAATGAGCCTTTTCATATCTTGAAAACGTTTCAAAATTGTGAAACTCCATCATTTATTTTAATTTTCGGCTTCATTATCTATCAGTTCGTTATTAAGACTGATATTGTTGCTATTTGCCATCATATATAATTTACAATTAGGGTTTAATAATGAAAGTAGTGAAAAATATATCGATGAAAGTATTCTGTTGCGAAAGTTGCAACCTCCTCTCGCTAGAGGGGGTTGTTGCTTGCAATGCAAGCGACTCTCCTCTCCCCAAATATCCACAATTACTTATACCGGAAGGGGCTCACAATACCACCTTCTAATCTATTGTTGCTAGTTTTAGTATTGTAAAATCTGGTTTTCTCTTTTTGCATCTGGCATTTCCATCCCGGGCGTATTTGTGTTCTTATACCTTCCAATAAATTAGACAGTTTTCTCCATTTGAAATTTCTGTAAGCAGCGAACATTTTTAATTCTAAACAATTAACAATTTTAATTCTAAAAATCATATTTCTTTCAGAAAATTTTTGCTTTCTCCAAGAGAAACTTTTGTGGTTTGTTGTGTCTTTGTTTGTATCTTGTGTGGCTAGTTTATGTATGATACAAAAAATTTACGGATCTCAACATTTTAAACCCTTGAACTCGGAATTTATTTTAATTCTTAATTGGATGACACGTTCTATTCGGTCATTTACTATTATTATTATCCAGATAAGAACGGAAAAGATACCTGAGATACTTAAACACCTCCTAGTGATTTTTGTCTTTTAAACTAATTGCTACTTAAATACAGATTTAAATACATTCTGTAATTCGACGCACGTGTCTGTCTGTGATTTCAATATAAGACGTTGAAATCAAGGAAAGTATTGAGTTATATATAATACCTCATTTTTAAATCTAAATGAAACAATTCGAACAGAAGAAAATTTTAAGCCCATCTGGGTTTGGCATAAAATTTTTCGTTATTTCTTTACAAAAACAGTAAAAATCAGTTTAATACATACGTTTAAATCAAAATTTGCCATAAGGTGCATAAAATTATATGTATATCATAGTATTTTTTAAAAATAAGTACATGCAAAAAATGGGAATTACTGTAATTTAATACCTATTCAATGCTGAATTGATTGAATGAAAATTCTCGATTTCCGTCAACAAGATATTCCAATATTAATTTATTCCTAAATTTAATAAGATTAATTGAAAATGTGCCCAAAGAAATACATCGTATTTATTGGAGTTATTAGAAGTCCTTCGCCCCCCCCTCCCCCAGATTTATTTGTTGCAAAAAATTTCATAACATTTTTGCCGCCTTTCTGTTTCGATAGAACGTCAGCGAAAGCTAAGTGTATTTTAATATATTTTATGCATTTTTATGATGTTTCTGAATGTATAAACTTTTATAATTGATTATTATGAATTTTGCGCATTTTATAGATTTTGCATCCATTGAAAACTGAATTTAGTGGCCCAGATATATGTTGAGTGAGCTATGTCCCTGGTCCGCTCCAGATTTTTCAAGACGAGTAGGCAGAGAGAGTTACGTGGTATAGCGAATTTGATTGGCTGCAGTCACCCCCGACTCCTCCCCTCCCTTCATCCTTTCGCTCTGATAAGCTCAAAACTCGGATATTCGGTGGTCCCTTCTTTTCTGCTCTTTTCTATCTTATTCTTTTCTTTCTTTACTTAGAAAAATTTTACTTTTTTTTTTCTCCCATGCCGACTCTCCTTCCCTCCTTTTTTTGTCTTTTTCGCGAAGCAATTTTCGCTCCACAGAAACAGAAAATGCGTTTTTTCCCCTTCCTTTAAAACTCCTCGCTTAAAAATTTCCCCTCGACTGACTAGTTGCAAAATTGTGTCCCTTTTTATCAAAGTTGCTAAAGCAAGTCACTCTACTATGTGATAAAGAAGATACAGACGGCTGGGTTTTGAAATGGGGATATTTTTTCGAATTTTTCTTACTTTTTGTTTCAAATCAAATTGAAGTGCAGTAATGAAAGGGGTCGAAGACACTTTTTTTCAGTCCTCAATAAACTGCTGGAGGGAGATTCTAACTTTCTTACATCTAAGCGCAGAAAGAGAAGATCATGTTAAGAATCTGGATCTGGAACCGCGATTTTATCAAATAAATAAAACTATTATTATACAAAAAGGAATCAAATTTTCTCACAGTTCTCGTCATAGAAAACAATACTTATGATGCTTTATTTATTCCCTTCTTTTGTCTTTCTTTATTTGCAGAAACAATTCCCTTTTCCAGTGTTTTTATTTTAATTAGCTATTTATACTATAACTTTAGATTTTTTTGTTTACTTGCAAAATTCAGTAAACAGAATTTCGTCAAAACAAGAAACTAGAAGTTTTCCTGAAGCGTGCATCGATGTTTTCTTCTCACTTATATGCAGCGCTCATATGCTTTCAGTTATTACTCGTATAAGTATATTAAAAAATTCAAAATTAATAATTTGTGAAGGGTAATGAATTGCTCTTATTGGGATAATAAAATGAATTAAGTAATATGAGACGTTGAGAATCAGAGTGGACCAAACCACTATTTCCACTAAACTGTGTGAGTTAGGCATCATATTTTATAAACATTGAAATAAACCAATTGACAAGTATTCGGCTGTACAAACTGTTTTGATCGACTCTAGTTTTGAAAGAAGCGTGCTTTCCCTTTCACTACGATGCCTAGCTCAGTTCTTTTTTTCGAGGGGAAGAGCTGTTCCACTCTGGTTCTCAACGCTTCAAGTGTGAAGCTAGATAATGAATGGAAGAATTTAGTATTTCTTTCTAACTCTTTATTAAAGCTCCTCTCAGAAAATTTATCACATTATTTGCAGAAAAAATTTGTTCTTAAATCATTCGTTACTTCATTTTTTAAATGTACTCCAGTAGTAGTTCCATGTTATGATTAGAAAAACTCAGAGACAGGAACCTAACAAAAAACAATAAAGCCGCAGTAGCTTGGTGTTAAAATCTTGCCTTCAGGATTACAATATTGTGGGTTCGAGACCTAATTACACTGACATTCCGCAATGGAAGTGGGCCTAGTGCCCATTTAAATCTGCCATCGGGGTCAAACGTCCTAACATTTGTGTGGTGTGAGAGTTTGGAGAGTCGGGTGCCGGTTCAGGTATCGTGCTTATCATCTGCCTAACATTGCGATGTCCTTAAACAAAATAGACATCGTGAACCTTCAAAATTGTATGTTAATTCAACAAAAACAAAACTTAGTGCAAGGAAAATTAATATCTAAAAGGGAAACAAAATTAGAACTTTTAAGTTCCAGGAAAACTTTCAAACGAATGCGCTATCATCAGCAAAAGTGTAGTTCACGGGACAATCCAGGCCACTTTAATTGATAAGAAACAGCTGAATTTGTGTGATTAAAGCGTTATGAAGAATTATGTTGGCTGCTTATCATATTTTAACTGAAGTTCTGGGAAAGAGCAAAATCGGATGGAACATAAATAAAACATTAACTGCATACATTTAGTGAAAGGATTTATCACATACACATTTCGTAAAACTCATATGAAATTATTGTGCGAGTATTGTCATCACAATGTTAAAATTCTACATCGATGTATAATTCTAAAGTTAGATGTGGCTAGTTGGACAACAACAACAACAAAAAATACTAAAATGACTATAGTACTAAGGCCAGTTTTTGTACAGAAACTTATGAATTTCATAAAAGTAAAAAAAAAAAAGAAATATTAAGAATTTCACCGTGTGTAGGGGGGCTTTTTTCAATGGATTTAATTAGCCCCCCCCCTTTTATCTTTGCGATTTCACTTTCAAAGTTTGATTTTAATTTACAAAAACATTTTTAGTATATGTTATACACGATATCTTTAATTGATATTTCAATCATTCCAGATTATTTTATAGCGGAATGTGTGGCAATAAGTAATGGCAAGTTGAATGGTAATTAGCCCTGATTATATTTCATGTAAAATAGTTTGATGTTCGTGGTCAGAAATCTCATACAACACACAGTGTTAGATAATTACATTGCCACTATCATAAATTTTTAATAATAAAGTGAAGCTATTCAAAATTAAAAACCAGGTAAATTTTGATTCCTATATTTGAGACGAACAGCTAGCTAATTGCAAAACATTACTAAATGTTCCAAATGCATCCGTTTACTATGCATTAGAAATCTACTTTGCTTATTTAATACATTTATTTTCTTTAAACTTTCATTTTTATAATGCCGAAAAGTATACAAATAAAGAATAATTCAAAAATTTTCATTTAATGTTTTAAAACTATTTATTAATATTCTTAGTTTTATTTTAACTGACCGCTTTTTAATCAGGTCAAAAAGTTATCTCTTGATCTTTGTTACGGTAATTTACGAAGTTTTTTCATGATTGTAATAGCCTTAATATCAGGTTTGGATACAAAGTAAGATTTTTGTCAAATGACTTTCAACTTCCTTTTAATCGGCAATGTTTATTTTGATTTTTTAAAAAAAAAAATAGATATTGGATGCAGCCTATAAAAGTTAATAAATAAATAAAAGAAATTTAAATTAAAAGAAAACAAATTAAAAGAAAACAATGATAAAATGAAAAATAATGAAAACAATAGACGTTTTTGCGTGCAAACGCAGCAGCAAAAAGTAATTGCTTCAACAGAAATTTTTTTAAAAAATACAACCAGAACTATAGAGAAACCAAAATTTACCAATACTTAGAACAATTTGTTAAGAAATTATTCAAAATGAAAAGGAACTAAAATGGCTCACTCATCAGAAACCACACGCCATTTTTAGTTCAAAAATGAACAAGATTTTCTGTGGAAAGGAACGACAAAAAGTCAAAATTTATTCCTTCCTGTGGTCTGAATCTTGTCCGGCCACCAAATAAAGACAAACAAACATAACAAACATACAGACAAACATAAATCCAAAATTTTTTAAATCCATAATCAAAAGAAAGAGATAAAAATTTACCTTCTTTCAGAAGCAAGCCAATCAGAAAAGTGACGCAATAGATACAAAACAATCAACGACCTAGAAGCTATTCAGTAGCTCCATCTATGAATAAAAATTTGCACTATTTCTAAGGAGAACAAAAACTAATTTTAAAAAAATCAAGTTTTAAGGAAACAAAAAGGGAATCCGTTATCCTTTAAGTTATAAAAGTTAAGTTAGAATGATAGACCGGAAAATGAAATCTGAATTTTTTTTTTTACTTTTTTTCGTATTATTGCGGTGAAAATGAATAGTTTATGCGAATGAGGGCTTCTTTATATTTTAACGCTAAAAGTTTTATCATACATTTAATTTCTTTAATCAGCTTTGAAATTTTTAATTTAACTTCTTATTAACATTTGGTTGTGTCTGTTTAACATGCATTTAATTATGAAAATCTATTCATTTGTTTAAAAAAAATGCTTATGCGACACTGTCAATTCATCCACATACTACTTTGTATCAACTGTTGCTCGCTTTTGATATAGTTGACGGGAGAGGAAATAACAGTAGCAAAGTATCCTTGAACTTTGGTCGAAGAGGAGGACCAAAAGGAATGCCGAAACGGAGGGGTCTACACCCCCTGTCGCCTGCCAATGTCATTCAAGTTGATGGTAATGGGCTCTCTGCTGACACCGAAAGTGACGAATGGGCACATGGTGACTAGTCTTCCTGTTGCATGGCTGCTGTCTGGCGTCAAATATTGGCAACATTTGGCATTTCTTATTCGAGATGCTGTGATTTTCGGAGTAAGAAGATTTGATCTCATTAAATAGTAGTAGTAGAATAATGGTGCTCGCAATTTGTTAGAACGAAAATAAGTACTTTATTGAAATTATTTTGTACAAGTTTATTTGTATATAACTTTTAAAACCAAATATAAATATTTAGTAACATGTATTTTGTTAAATAATTAAGTAAAGCCATTCAAATCAAGTATTTAGAAATACTTTAAACTCCAAAAAATTATTTGAAACAATAGAGTTATATATCTGATATACGAAAAGAGACTGCAATCTTTGCATAAAGAAATAAAATTTTAATCTCTTAAGAAGAATCGTACTTTTTGCTATAAAATTATTTCAAAAATCTTTTTTACATTATTTTTCACTTTACTTTTGCGGGAAAAAACGTTTCTTTGCTAGCATTTCGCCCACACATATGTCAGATATTTCTTTCTGTCTTTTCCATTTTGGGAAAATAATTACTGAAAATTAATATTCCTCAAACAAATAATTCCTTCCTAATACTGTTTTTTTTTTCATAATATTTAGTTTCATTCGAAAATGTCATTCAGTACAGCCTTGAACTTTCAACATGGCCAATTATAGAATATTCTGGGTAGAACAATCATAGAAGCTTTGAAACTCAAACAAGTCTCAACAATCCCAGTTTGTAATGGTTGGTCATTGGTTATCTGTAGTCTAATAATGACTGCCTCATTTCCATTATCTCCTTTTGCGATCACCTCGCCTCAGCATTTTCTCCGAACAATAATAGCACTGTCTTTTATGGGCTGTAGTTCCATGTCTAACCCTTGTCAACAATCTCCTCTTTGTTCATGTGAAAACAGCATTGCACTATTTTGTGCATTTCATTCGAATTACAAACGCACATTGTTGAATTAAACGCGCTAATTGGTAAAAGTGGGTTTATAGGTGAAGCCATTCCCGAAATTTCATTGATGGAAGTTGTTGACAACGCTCGCTTATACTTTAAAAAATTCCTGGGATAAAACATTAAATCATTGGCGGTCCTTTAATAATTTATGAATATTTTTTCGTATTTCCTGACCAAATTAATAATATAATCTATCTCAGAAAAAGATATTTTGTTTAATATGTAATTAAGTACGTATTAAATAAAATCAGGTCTGATGTTGAATTCACAAATTATTTCAAAACATTCTTCATTGTTATATGTGTGTTGCCTTTGTATGGCTCAGTATTTTAAGACTTTAATTCAAGCGTTTTTCATGAAACAAAGCTTTTTCAACATTGCATGATGTTGGATAATAGTTAAAAAAAACTTTGACGTCATGCTGATCGTCAATTTCTTTAACAGCGAGGAAAAAAAATTAAAAATCATTAAATAAAAGAAATAACTGTCTTCAGACTTATTAATGTAATATTTATGAACAAAGTAACCGACTTCTTTTATCGTTGATTAAAGCTTTATTTGTTTGTACTGCTTTTCATCTGATATCCGGAGTCCCAAAAATATTTCCGGTCCAAAAGATGGTGCGAGAGAAGCATCCCGGCATGAAATATTAGAATGTTCTTTCAGTGTGCTTTAATCCTTGAGCTTAAAACTTCCGTGCACCCCTTTCGCAACTATTTAGTTCATGAAACTATATCTGTTGCAGCATCAATTTTGCTAACATTCTTTCATTCATTTCTATGACTGGTCTAATTCTGATTCAAATAAAATGTGTTGGAGAAAGCAGTTTGATTTGATTAACTTACATTTTTTAAAAATTAGGATTCAAAAAAGAATTTTTTTTTCTGAAAAGAACTAGTCCAGTGCTTATTTCTGCACCTTTTGCTCCATGGAGTAATTAAACTCACTTTGTAAACAGTTTTGATGCATATTGCATCAAGAACGGAATATTTTAATTTGATTAAAGGAAATATTTAATTTTCAAATGGAATAACTTAAAAACAGATTATTTAAATAAAAAACATTTTCAATTGTATAAATACTGGTTTTGAGAACAGTAAAACATGAGTGAAGGCAGAACTTTAAGCGAGATTGTCCTGCCCTCTAGAATTCTTTTCGATTGGTCGAAACAGGATAACAAAGTTTGTTTAAAGAAACTGTTTGAATTCTGTGAAATTATTTAATGGAGTTTTGTGAAATGAATTGAGTCACATGGCAACATTTTAAGTCTCGAGATTGATTAATTGGCTTAAAAAATATCTTGGAATATCTAAACACAGCGCGGCTATGTATAGAAGTTAGCATTGTTTTTATACAAGATTGTTAGAGATCGTGATTTAATAAAAATAGAGAGCACCAGTTGGTAAAATCATATCTCTCACTACTTTAAATACAATTTATACTTCTCACAGTTACTCTCACTAAATGATATTTAAAACAAAAAAATGCTTGCAGTTACACTTCAACTCAACCCAACGTATTACACCCTTAGAGGTCGCTAGCATCGTATCTCGACCTATCAGAAGGATCCACTAGAGGCACTGCAGTCGCCTGAAATTCCGCCCACATTTCGGATTTGCGGCGCCACTGTTACCAAACGCATTACCAGTTTTGATACTATCGTTTTCAAATGTGCCTTTTATTGGAAGAAATAATAATTATATCAACAGTAATACTAATAAAAAAATTATTAATCATACAAAAGGAAGAAAAGAATTGCTTATAATAAAACATTTACCACAAATTATAGACACGTGAATTTTTATTAAGCCGTGATGAGCGACTTGTGGATGACATACTTTCGCTGAAATATAATCGTGTTTGCCTGTTATACGCTTTACTAGGCATGATGGTAACTGAAGATAACAAAGGAGCAAATCCGCAGCTCTAAGATAAAGCTGTATGCAATGAAATCGCTTTTTTTTTTTAATTGAAAGGAATTTTGTAGGAATTTGTACAATTGTAGGAATTTTGACATTCTGATTGTAATATTCCCTCGAATATTTCATCCAATAATATTGTTCTACCTGCGTTACAGATGCATTTTCAAGGGGGGAAAATAACTCAGGTGAATTATTTTTATTGTGACAGTTTTAACACTTGCGGATATTCGTGCCATGTTATACCGTGAAAAATTTGGGAAGACGGAAATTTTAAAAAAATATCTAATTTTTTCATTGCTATCCATTCTCATTAAATTTAGTTTTATTACTCTAATTCAAATTTCGTAGAATTTGAAACTGAGGTTTTGAAAAAATTAAGTCCATGACTTTAATGTATATTGCTTTTAAAGCCAGTGCTTTTACTGTTTAATACAATTCTTCGGAATTTTCAACAGTTTTTCCATGCTTCTACCGAATTTCTACCGATTTTCTGTTTAGATTTTTTTTTTTAATTTCTTAGTTGTTATTTGTTTTCAGCTTACAATTCTTCTGTTTACAGAATACATGTGCAACTAAAGGTTTTCTTTACTGCAGTGTATATACATTTCTATTACATAGTTTCAGAATGATTAGTGAGGCTTTATGGAGCCATACATTAACTATTCTGCTTCAGTGTACATACTTAAGAAAAAAAATTCAGACTTCAAATTATCTCTATGCATGACTGGATCGAAGGCAAATTTGTATGCTTTTTAATCAAGGTTACGAGAAAAGTGTTATCTGAAGATTAAAAGTGTTTTTCAACCAAATGGCAGGGATTTGATTAATGATAATATTCATTTAAATGGTTTAAATATCTTGCTAATAATTTATACAGCCGCTCGTGGAAAATCAAAATAATGATGGTCGCTATTGAAATGAAACACACACCACCATAAGTTGAATTTTTTAGTTTGAATGTTGACCCTTGCTCATTTCCTGTATTGCGCAACTCATTTTGAGATAAGATATTTGTGAAAAGTCATATAGAAGGAAAAATGAAATATATGTAACATAATTATTGTTAAGTTTTCAAAAAAAGTTAAATTCCCTCAATTTGAAATTTATAAAAATTTGCATACTAATATAAATTATATCAACAGTAAACCTAAAAACCCCCAAAAATTCGTTTCTGTAAAACATCTTTACCACATACGTTTCAGAAGTCATTACTTTTATTAATAACACGTTTTTTTTTCTCTTAGCGGTAATCTTTGATACTCCAGAACTGACAAACATGAACAACAAAGAACTTATGAGTCACTGTATAAGCACTCTGTCCCCCTTTCTTACTTTATCTTCGTAGCCTTTACTCCCTGCATGTAATAGAAAGGGCCTCCCCTTCTGGACAAACTGATCAATGGTTTGATGTAGCGAGCCACAAGCAAATGAACGCCCAAAGTATCGATGATCAAATGATCAAACCCTTCTGATGCCCACCCCTCAACCGCTCTCTTTTTTGGAGAGGTTATCAGGGTCCTGTCTCTGAAGTTCGAAAACTCACTTTCCATTTGTCACTCTTGTATCAAATTTTATGACACTTAATTTTATATTAACAAAATTCGTTACTAGTTATTACATGCTCTAAACTAATTTTTAGACTTAGAAGTATCATACTGAGTCTAGAGTACTCTTTTTGTCATATATGTTAAAAGCTCTCTCGGCAGAAACAAAGGATACTATGAAAACAGTATATGCTCAGCTAGAGCAGTCCAAGATTTTCACAGGAATTTTAAAATATAATCATTATAAAAATGTAATTAGTTCCATATATGTAATAACTTACCGCGACCTTCAAATTTGTAAAAATACTTTAATTTTCACTGTCTTAGCTTGGTTGCCTATTCTTAATGAGATTTGCGAGCTTCTTCAAAATACTGAACGGTTATTTCTTATCTATTGTATTCGAAAAATAAGGGTAGGTAGGTATAAGAAATTGCGCCATTGGTTTGACATTCTTCTTCTGCAATTTGGTGTTTAAAGGAGAAACATGCAACTTTACACCCGATGTCGCAAAATGGGTACGAACTGGAATAAGAGGAAATCTTATTTAAAAAGTTAAATACAATACCTTTTAATCTTTAAATACCATGTCATGGCGACAATGAAAAGCATTCATGTCAACCGTAACGTCTCCACTTCTTTAAAAAATGTCAGCACCAACAATATGACATATATACATTAATACCTCGTTGCAACAATACTTTGGGGACCAAATAAAGATATTGTTATAGAGAGATGTATTGTTATACCGAGGGGAGATATAACTATGATATAAAAAACTTAAATTTTGATTGTTTTAATGTGGGCACAATATAACAACTTTCTTTTTGCATCACCAGAGTGCTCATGATTTTTAAAGCATACAAAAATTTGAAAATTCAGCTATACAGTAAAATAGTTCACATACTTGAGAAACTTATTTATCGAAAAAAATCCAATATTTTCGTTTATTCATTTTTTAAACTGTTAAGTCAACTAACAAGGTTTGTATAGAGTCTAATACACGAAAATGATCATCATTTGTGGATGAAAGGCTTGAAAAAAATGCCAGTAGGGACTGAATTGTTTGAAGAGCTTCCTGAGATATCAATAAAGATTTCGAGGGATCTGTATCATCATTTTCCATTTTGTTTATGATTTCGGATAGAATATCTTCTTCAGTAACTCCTGCAAAAACCATAATATCCGCTGTTAAATATTCATCCACGTTAATTCCATACATTTTGCCACCTTTTTCTTCAAACTGAGTTAAAGTCTTTTGAAGGCTCAAAACACATTCTACAGCATCTGAAACATTGCCATTTTTGGAATTTTCGTCATTATCAGTTTGGTTATCCTCCATAAAAGGTCCGCTTTTTTTTCCAACAATTACGAATTGTTTTTTCCGTAACTTCCCACTAACTCCCAGCAATATTGTCACACACTTCCTTCACATTTTCAGCGTTAAAAGGCTCTTCTACTTTATTTTCGATGCTTATGAGTATCGAGTCCACGGCAGCGTTAATCTTTTCATTTGTCGCAACTTTCAGTCGTTTTTCTCTGAGGGTTGATTTCATTGGAATTCACAGCCTCTTCAATTTGTTTTCTTTTCTTCAGGAAGGTTGCAATCGTAGATTGCGATAGTCCGCATTTAATGGCTGCATCAACCTGCTTCATTCCATCATCAATTTCTTTAATTATGTTCAATTTATCCTGAAACGATAGTTGCCATCATGGTTAAGAATTCAGACGTGAATGAAAGAATATCAAACATTTAGATTGAAACTCAGAATCGTTTGAAATTTAGAAATTGAACAGAGCTTCCATGAAATCTTTGAATAACACACGCCAAAAGCAGCAAAGCATTTAATTTTTAATATATTCTGTGGTAAATAAGAGTTATTACCAGAGTAACACCAGTTGCCTTCAAGTGGACTAAGTTATTATATCCATTTTCGAGAAGGTAAAAGCTCTGGGTGGTATGATCTTTCACTTCCGGGTATTTGGAATAAGAAACATTGTTACACAGGAAGAAAATGGTGTTAAGATTTAAAAAAAAAAAAAACATTGTTGTAGAGGGGTTTATTGCTGTACAGAATATCGTTATATTGAGGGGAGATTAACATTATGTTCTGTGCAAATTCACCGGGACCACAAAATTTTATTTTTGTAGAGGGACTTATCGTTGTAGCGAGAGTTTACTGTAATTGCACAATGGCTGTTAATGGTCTTAACCTCCCAATTTCTTTACTCATTTTTCAATTAATACTTTTCAAAACATCACTTTACAGTTAGAAATAATTCCTATTCAAGATGAAGCAAAAGGTAATTTAATTATAATTAATTTCAAGGAAGGGTGAAAAATTTTCAGATGAAGCGACTTTTATTAAATAATTTTTCTTGTATCTGTATGCCAGAGATAAAGGGTACATTGTCTATTTTTTTCCCAATATTGGAATAGAGCCATTAGTTTGCTCTACTTTCGATACACTACATAGACTTATAGGGCCTTAAGTCCTATTTCTTTGGTTAATAAATACATTCACGTATAAAATGCATCATGTTATATTTTGTTTAGAGGTGAAGATCCTGTTCTGATCCGTTCTGTGACGCCCTTTACCTCCGGCATTAAGATATGTATGAATTCTTTTATAACTTCGATGCCTCTGAAAGAATATTTATTTTAGGTAATAATGAAGGGGTAGAGAGGTTTCGTAGGAATGGGAACTGAAGGGACACTTCACCCTGAGAGAACCAAGAAAAGTGATTCTTTATGGTTTAACAAAAAATTTGGGAATCGCCATCAACTATCAAATCAAGCCAACAGTCGATGTTGCCTAAGATCCTAAGCGAATCATCCAGGTAGGTAAATATAACAAACGATAAAAGTTGCTAAGATCTAAAATTAGTGAATTGGAAAGAAAGGAAAAAACAAAGATTAAATATTATGCTAAAGAATCCATATATTTTTGAAGTGAATCACGAGTTGATAACAATCTCTGTTTTTTGGAAAAGACAGGTCATTAACTCCACCTCTAATTCTAAATAAAAAATAAATAGCTTTTCCTTAATAACTTAGTTTAATATTTAAAAATACAGATACAAATAATTATTTCTTCTTATTTTCTCATCACAGAATTAAACTTAATATCGCCAATGAAAGAAGTATTTAAGCAAATCAACAATCAATGAAACGGTTGGTAAATTAGGACTTCACCCCCCCCCCATCACCTACGGAATCAAAGCATAATAAGCTTATGATTTATAACGATGTTATGACACGATGCTTGGTAACTTTATATTAAGCTTGTCGTAACGACTTCTAAGAATGTAATGTAGCAATAAAAGCTCACATGATAAGCGTAAATTGCGCCGCGACAGTTTCAAGTTGGAATCCATTGCGCATCATGCAATTCCTCCTCGTAACGTTAAGAATAATTCTTTTGTTGTTTGAAATAATTGCTTATTTTCTGTTTAATGCTGTTTTCGTAAATATAATTATAATTTTTGCATTATAACTTAAAAAAATAGTTTATTTTTTAAATTTTGTCTTGCTTATTTAATATCATCTCCTTTTTACACAAAAATCATCCGTGTTCATTAACATTAGTAAAGTAAGTCTGATCTGCATTGTATTAACATTTTTTGATTCTATGATATATTTAGTTACTTTTAATTAAAATTATTGATAATATTACTAATTATTTTTAAGTTCATAAATTAATATAACAGTGTCTCGTGTTTAGGCTTAAAAACTTCATTTTGAATTTTTACAGTCCATTCTTGTAATAACTCAGGATTTTAAGTGGATACCCTGAAAAACGTTTCTGTACGACACTCGCTTTGCTTTTTTGTCTTATAACAGCCAAAAGCCACGATTAATGACACATTTTATTTTCTCAAAACGTTTCCACAAAATATAAATACGGTGGTATAACAAGTGCATGTGCATTGTGACATACAGAGCAGCATTTAGTTCAAGTTTAGATGGCATAATGTAATTACATTTGTCATGCGACTGTGAGCTACATGAGTGGACTTTATAAAGTTTTTCCCGGATAACTGGTTTATATAATTTATTTAAAGTATTTAGCAGAATTTGTCATCTGGTTTTCATTACTTTAATTTCAACGAAATAATTTGTGACGATTGATTAAAACTTTACAAGAAATGTTAATACAAGGGATATATTTTAAGTTTACATTAATTATTTATTTCTGAAATTTATTACCTTTAAAATTATACATAGTTTATAGATTTCACCCTGAATAAAAGGGTTAAACGTGTTTTTAGCTCATATTATACATAATATTTATCGAGAAAAGTTGTTATTTAAATAATTTGAAAAATAAAAATGCGGTAATGTTTATGAAAGAAAAAATTTAAAAAATTCCAGAAAATATCTATAAACTATAACATCTTTTCTATTAATTCATTAGATTTACTCACATTTTTAGAAGGATGTGAAAAATGGCACTAAATTCCAAAATTATCGCTTTGCCATATCAGCGTTGCTCATTATTTAGGATAGATTTTACAGGAAAGATTTTCATATGCTTTGGAAGTCATTAAATTTAGGCATTAAAATAACACAGATTGCTTTTATATTGAAATTAATATAATGAATGAAAAAAGCGATAAAAAGTTTTCGAATAAAATGAATAAGATTATATATATACTTAGCGCATTAAAAATCCCTCCAAAACAGATTCATGAATTGGCATAGCACCACGAAATGTCATTTTGTAAACAATGCAGAATAAAAACGAGGAGGGGAAGAAGTATCTGCGAGACGGAGGAGGAACATGTATCTGTCTTTGAGCGACCAGTCTTATGAAAATCTCCAAAATTCAACAGAGCTTAGGGTGGCAATCTTACCGCGACCGTCTTCAATTTATCATCACGGTTAGGAAAGGATTTTTTTTCCTTCACTTTCCCTCCCTTTTCTCCTGCCTCCTTTTGACTCTGCGAGGGAATCCAGTCTCCCTTCCTTCCACATGTCCATATTGTACTATATTTGAGTAGAGCGTCTACGGTGTCTGAATCGCACGCAAGCTCAAAACAAACGCCTTCACTGTTTCGAATGAAAACCCGTAACTTTGTTTTCCATTTGTATTTTTTTACACTCGAAAGGGAGGTTTAGGAAAAGATCCAAGAGAATGTCAGTTTGTTCTCAATTCGATTTCCAGACCCACTTTTTCTTCTAGCTCCAGGAGTTAAAAGAAATGGACTCGGAAAAGAAAAATGATTCACTTTGAATTGATCGATGCATACAAGCGAGGGAAATTTTTTATGAATTTCTTGAATATTTCTGCCGGCTACCCTTATAACTCGATACAAACTCTATTGGCCAGAGATCGAAAGTCTGTACTCATTCATTTCTCGCACAGTTTGTTTTCAGATCCAGACTAACTTCAACCAGCATACAAATGCTACGATTTTCTAGCTGTATATCAATAGTATATGAGTTATCTTTGCTAGCAACTTTTATGTTCGTACTTCTGGGTTATTTTGCGTTGTTTGAGTGTTCGGTGCCGATGTCGCCATTGTATTTTATATTAATACGACCAACAAACTTCAATTTGTAGAAAAATAAAAGGCTAGGAAAAAAACTTAATTATAACTGAAGCAAAAGTTTCATCTATAAAAGTATTTCTGAAGTCAAATAAAAGCTTTTGCCCAGATATCTTCTTAGGCTGTCTAGTTAGGGGAGGGAAAAAAATTCCTCTAATACTGATATATACTGATTTATACTTCTCGGTTTTAGATCCACTTTTGGATGAAAGATGTATATTTTTTAATCGAAACAAAAACACATGATTTAGTAAAATAAGAATTCGATTTTTGACATTAACTCCTTTAAATTTCAAGTTAAATGATTAAACGAAAAAAGGCATGTACAGCTTACCTTTTGAAACCCTTCTTCACTTGAACCGAACATAAAATATTTTATTTTACAACATAACTTTTCAATTGTTTCAAACTTACTGAAATTATGTAGTGTAAATTACAAAAAAAATATGTCATTGAACTATTGATAAGGAAGTTGAATGCTTGTAATATTTTTTCATCGTCATTTCATATTAGAAATCCTCTTTATACAAATTTTAAAGAAATAAAGTTATCGGCTCCTCTCCACCCACACCAACTTTGGTGCTAAATACCGAAATCAACCAGTTCTTCCAGATTTCAGACAAAAATCAGTATTAAGCTAAACTGAATGCTCATTGGTGGAACATCTATTTTATAAGGTTCAATTCATTAATCAAATTACATCTATTCATTATAAAGTTTGTTGCATTTATTTTCAATTCATTATTATCTTGAATGTGTCATCTTCATTCAAGAATTCTTTATCGTAGTCATTTGACTTTTAAAAGAGGATTTAAACTGAGAGAAATATTTTATACAAACTTCAAAGGAATTTTGTAGAATAAACTAATAGGCAAAACTACCTGCTCTGAGATGAGTGAAAAAAAATCAAATTATTGGATGATTTTTAATAAACGGGAAATAATCATTTTCAAATATTGTTTCTGTTTGAAATGTAAATCGATAACTGAAGCATTAATTTAAACTAACTTCTATTCTTCGTCTGATAAAAATATAGCAATCCTGAAAATTCATATCATCGTCTTTGTTTTTCAATAAAATTTAAGGTTATTTTTAGATTATGGCAATTCTTTAGCTCATTATTTCATAATCAAAACCTTTCTCTTTATGGAGGACATTCAATGTTACCAAAATTTCAAAGTCTTGATTCGAAGCAAGTTTATATGGATGGAGGGTCGGCTGTTATTGGAAATGATCTAGTATGATTCTACTATACGATATATAGTAAAAACTCGGTTAATCGAAAGCCGGGTTATCCGAAATGACTTTAAAATCTCAAATCCAAAAAACACGTTCTGTACTGCACGAAAATAATCACGAAGGCGAGACTTTTTTGTAATGATATCTCCACTTTTTTTCTTTAACCCTCTCTAGAAGGTCAGTGATTAATTTTAGAATGCTAAAATTAAAATTAATGGGTATTAACAATATTAATTACAATATTGTTTACCTGTGCCTGTCAGGGGCATGGCGCCCGACGGAGGGTTAACTTTAATAAAGAATATAAGTGTAGCCTACGAATAGAGTTTTGAATTCGTTTTGCATTCAAAACATTTCAGAACTACAGGGAGTGTTTACATATTTTTAGAACGATTTCGGTTCCGTTTAATTAACGTTTAAAACATAAAACTATTTTTTTTAAATGTTCGATCCGATAGCCTTTTTTCTGGACTATAAGTCTGCATCTTGATTTCCATGATAGAAGGGCTTTTCGTAAAAGTTCTATGAGTATTGATTTCCATTCCTCTTCCATCAGAGTTCGTCAATCGTGGTGGGTTTGCGCTTAGAAAGAGCTCTTTTCAACAGATCAAAGGCACAATAGTTCATAGGTAAAACGTCAGGGGACATCGCAGGAATATGTTGAAAAGGTATATAAGCAATACATGCATCAGTTTTCATTTTTTCAAGGAATGCAGTGGTACTTTTCGAAGTATGACTTGCAGCTTTGTCTTGATGAAGGTTCACTCTTTAAAAGTCATTGGGATAAAGAAATGGAATTTCTTCTGTAAATATCGGACGTAAAACTTTCTCTTGATAGTACGTTGAGTTGATTTTAACATTTTTTCCCACTCTTCTTATTTTTAATTTCCCATTGTAGGAGAACCCTGCGACAATCATAAACCCCTTGCTGAAACTTTATTCCCATTGAAGGAACCAGGTTTGTACATCTTTTTTCTCTTCATTAGTAAATAGACCTATTTTTGTTGTAGTCATTTAGGTAAACTCATGCTTCATCAAGAGTCACAATATATTTCCATTTATGTTCTGTTAAACAGTGTTCATACAGGGTTCTTCAAACTATTCAGCGTTGAGCCACATGCCTCTGCAAAAGCTGGTGAACATTATGTTTTTTAGCTTTTATAAGTTGTAAATCTTGGTTTATTATTTTATTTATTGTTGCTACAGATTTATTTAAAGACTTTGCAATTGATTTCTGCGTCGGCGGATTTTCTCTTGTTACCAGCGATTTCATTTTAGAAGTATTTGAAACAGTACGTACCTTTTTCGGGTATTCGTTTGGAAACTTCTTTCCATGTAGAAGTAATGATTGACGGTTTTTCCCTTTCAGATTAATAATGTTGCTTATTTTGCACTTAGAAATTTTAATACCATGCATTTCACAACGTTTTTGAATTATGGAATAGGGATATTTATCTTCGGAAAGCGCAAAAACATATCCTTCAATCACAGCTTGATTACATGCAACATTTTGAAAGAAGAATAAATTTAAAAGTAAGTAGCAGACTATATTTCTCATTTCAAATAATAAGCTGTTGCCAGAAATTTTTATTCCAAAACATTTGCTTTTGTTTAATTCTTTATCAAAATCGTTCTAAAAATGTGTAAATGCCCTCTGTATAATTCGATACAGAGTAGTAATAGAAGTTCACGGCTTAACCGAAAAACCCGTGATCCGAAACAGCTTCTCCCCCTTTAGTTAAGTTAACAGGGGTTGTACTGTAATTGCAAATACAAATTATTTATTTGATCATGTACAAAACAATTTTTCCTATTGTTACATTTTTTATTCGGATTTATTTTTTGCGCTTTCTGAGATGTAATTTAAAGTTGAGGGAAAGAGAAGTGGAAATATAAATGAATTAAACAAAGGATGAGTAGAGCAAACCTAATTGAGTCGATTGTTCTGTTTCCGAGCGGTAACTTCCCGAATAGACGAAAAAACACATCAAAATCCGGTATTAGATCGCTTTCAGTTTGAATGTAGGAGTGGTATTGCTTCATTTCCCTGTCTTCCCCCGCCACTGTACGAATAGCATCTGTTTCCAGGCCGCCTTCCTGGGTAGTTTTTACTGTTTGTTAAATATAGGTTACATGGCTCCACAGCATGTTTTTTCCCTCTTTCTTTTTCCGTTATGTTTTTCCCTCTTTATTCTTCTTTATTTTCTTCCAGCTACCAGAAGTTCCACATAGGATGCTAAGTGCAGACGATATTAGAATCCTGGCGACACTGAGGGAGGGGGCTAGTCTGGCTATTCCCTCCCCACGAGGAAATTCAAAACTTGTCTCATCCGCCTGACGGTTGAGCTATTCTGGCTTAAGTTTCTGAGCATGACGGGAACACAGCTCTTCCCGACTTTCTCGAGCTTCCGAAATTTGGGGCTTAATACTTTCCGAGAAAATGGGGCGGGACGAACCAATTTGTACTCTGACGTTTATTCGATATTTTTAGCAGCTAGTAGTTTTAATTAAATATGCATAAGTTAGCAAGATATGTTGATATAAGGGAAATATTTCAACTTTACAGTAATTATTTAATTCCGAGATCTTCTTTCCTTTAATATTATACATTGTTTATAGATTTCTCGTTGAAGAAAAGGGTTAAATATGAATTGTATCATTCGTAATATATTTATGATAAAATTTTTATTTAAAAAAATAGGAAAATAAAAATGCAATAATATTCTGGTAGATTAAGTTTTAAATTACTCTGCATCAAAACGATTCCTTTTATCCACCAATTGCTGCTTCCCTTAAGAGGAACTTTCTGCGCAATCTAGTGGCTTATTTCAGCTCAGAACACAAGCATGTTATACTGGAAGATATGCGTAGTTCTATTTCATCAGAATTTTTTGCTATAGTGTATTTTTTCTGAGATTCTCAAATTCCCTTAATTTATGGATATGCGTGAATTACATTTTTAGAAGGCAATGTGTGAAACGAGAATCAGAAAGTTGCTTCAAAATTTTTTGAAACGATACTTTTGATAATTTTTAACTCAAATCTTTAAAGTTAATTTTAATAAAGACATTAATATTTGTTTTTATGGAAATCCATTTCCCCCCATTAGAGTAATTGTAATAAATCTGTAATGTCAAAGCAAAAGTTTGGTTTCGTTAAATAAAATTTATATGTCATGTTACCTAATTTGAGATGTTTTGTTTTTGAAATATGCGAAGAGAATAATTAAAATACACTGAAAGAAGTTTCCAGAAAAACTTCCACAGATATTAATTATTTTTTCTGATTTTTTTAAAAAAATGTTTCGTTGCATTATTTGTCATTTAAAACAGAGTTTCGTTATTTCGATACTTAATTCTGATAACATCATTACTTCTCAAAAAATAAAACGTCAGAAGGAAGAAAAAATTTAAAGCAGAAAATTAAAAACTCTTAAATCGTGCTACACTATTTTGAAAAAAAAAAGTGAAATTTTTTTTGTTACATTCCATGCATTTTTTGGTAGTTTTTGTCTAGTTTTTAACTCTTATTTCCGATTAGAAGTACGACAATAAAACTTCGGGACATTCCATTTCTTCCTGTATTTTTTTCCAACTGTACCCTGCGGATCCGGGAAAACCGGCGATGTTCTCCCAAGCTGAAAAACTCTGTGGACTGATTCGGTAGGCGGTCGCTTACCAGATCAAATTAGAGAGGGAAATCTTTTTTTAAAAGCAACCGTAAGCACGTCTGCCAAATCTTGGCATTTTCCACTACCAAATAGATTTTTACAAGACATAAGAATCCAAAAACAACTAGCTTTTTCAGGCAGCGTCGTGAAAATAAACTGTCAATACATGTTATTTTTTACATGTATGAAAGTTTTTTTTTTAACTTCATTTTTTCCCGCGGCGGCAGAACTATTTTTTCCCTGCGCAAGGATCATTTCTTAAGCTACAAGTGCCAGAGAGCGTATTTCATATGGGAAACCATGGCGCTTTCAGTTCAGTTTTTCTTTTACTTATTTTTTTCTTCTTCAAGCTTAATGTTACTTAAGAAACTGTGTTTGGTGGTTTCTTCTTAGAAAAGAAAAACGGAGAAAAGGGGAAAGCGAAGAAATAAAAAAATGCCCATTAAGGGAGAAGTTGGAAAAAATTTTCTCACGGACGTTCGTAACTCAAGCTTGAAGTGCTATTGACCGTTTGTGAATATTTTGTCATCTGTTTCTAATCGAAGGAATAAATAAAAAGATTTGATATCATTAGGTGATTTATTTTTGCATTTTACTTAAACTATCTAGGAGGAATACATTACTAACTTTCCGATGAACTCTTTGAAATATACATCATTATGTTAAGTTTCTAAGTCATTCGCATGTTTAGGACGGCAACAATAAAATATCTTATTGACATTAAATATTACTCTTGGCTATTTTAAAAAAATCCAATCAAATGTAAAACTGATTCACATATTCTTTGACTTTAAAATATCCCAAGACTAAACAGAGACAAAAAGGGTGTTACCCTTTAAAAGTACAAAGAAAGATTAAGCATTTTGGAAGTATTATTGAATTTAATTCAGTGAAAGATTTGCGCTTCAAAGCTGAAAGTCTTCTATAGATGAAATTCCCATTATTGCAATATCAAAAGCATAATACTATCATTAAAAATATCATTAGCAACTATCATTATTTATGAACGCGAATTCAGAAGAAACGAAACAAAATGCTTTTGAAATTTGAAAAATATCTTATTTCTACAGATTGAGAGAGGGTATTTGATGCTTTAAAAAGTTAAACTTACATAATTAACAGCGCTATACTTATTGTATCATTTTTAAACTGTACTGATATTTTCCTAGGCTTTTTTCCCCTTTCTTTTTTAAACAATTTCTTTCTTTCCTATTTTGTTAATTTATTTATTGAAATGAATGATACATTTAGTTATCTAAGAAACTGTTGTAACTTTGTTATAATCATTGAAATAAAAAATAGTTTCTTCTTATTTTAAAAGCATAAATGAAAATAAAGTTATCAGAAGAATAAGAAACATAGAAAAACAACGATTAATTTATTAAAAATGCAAACTTATTGTTTTATTAAAAGCATTAAAAATAATGAAAAAAACTTACAAAATAAATTAGCCATATGAATTTGACACAAGAAATAGAGAGAACGCGGTGGCCTGGTGGCAAAGTCTCGGCTTGAGACTGGAGTGTCATGGGTTCAAGGCCCGATTCGACCGAAGTTCCACTGTGCACAAAGAACTGTTGCATGCTAAATCCGTCGAGGTCAAATGCCTTCCCCTGGTGCGGAAGTTTGGAGGGGAGGTGCCGATTCAGGAGTCGTCCTCGTGACTGCACGAGGTCCATCCCAAAAATTCGTGTAGCTTCCACACAGGACGTTAATCCAACTAAACTAAGCAAAAAAGAAAGAGAAGATATGTATAATAGTTGAATTAATCCTACAGTTCGGTGAAACTTTCTGATCGCAAGTTTAAATTTATGTCATTAATATAACATACAAATGATTTTGACAGGCTTTCTTCAATGTAATTTAAAATAATAATTTAAAGAATACTTAATGTAAACCCATGTTTTTTCCAATGAAGAGACATTTTAAACTAATTATTCAATAAAAAACAAATTGAATGGTTTTGAAGAAATTTAAATAAATCTCTTATGCCTTAATTCTTATATTCAATTTTGTATCTTAGTCACCAGTGTTCTTAAAATTTGCATGAATATAGATTATTTTCTGTTCATTCAATTGGTAGCTTAACGTAGCGAAAGGATAAGAATCAGATGTATGGGAAATAACCTTTTAAATTCATTTTGATTTATTGAAAATGTGAGATAAGATTTCAGGCCGAAGTCGTAATCCAAATACGCTCTTAAGAAGGGAAGTGGGCTATTTCATAAGTAAAATGTGAAACAAATATTTATATTCATTTCTTTTAAGTTTTTTCACATTCCCATGAAGGACCCAATAAGATGAGCCGGAATGCTACTACGGCTTTAATAAATTATAGAATTAAATAGTATTTTTGAAATTTTCGTAAATCATCTTTGAAAATTTCAAATAATGAAAGAATTTCAAAAATAAATTTCAGTTTTCTCTTAATGATTTTATACTTCATTAACTACCATTAATAACAACTAGCATTTGTAAAATAAACGAAAATAAATTTTGGAATCAAAAAGGATTTTTAGGAAGAGCTTTCTTTATCAATTTTTGTATTCTTGTATGTGAGTGGTTAAAAATTAAAGTGGCAGAAAAGACATTAAAAGTTAATTTAAAATGGAGTTTAGAGTAAATATTAGAGGTTAAAGTTAGTTCAGAGTATGAAAAGAAAAATCTTTTATGAGGTATCAACAATATGAGAATAGAAATACAAAGGTAAAAAAAACTTAGTTTGAAATGATTTATTGTGCCTAAAATCTGACCTTTTAAAAAGTGAATGCTAATATTGTAGATTTTGAGACTACCTTTTGGCTGAAGAATTCTCCTTTCATATACAACACCGGTATTTGCATTGCAATGATACTTTATCTTTTTTACTATTAACTAATTTGCCAACACTCTACATAAAGTTTTATACACTTTTTTATGATACCTATAGCAGTTATTTTAACCTCTTGAAAGACTTAGGGGTTTTATTCCTTAGTGACACACGTAACTGATTAAATGCTACAATAAGTAGGATCTGCATTTCTGTAATTTTAAAAGAGGGAACTATTTCCAGCACGGCTCTGAGAACAACAGGGAATAAAAATAACTGGAATACATTATTGTCTTCATATGTTAATCTTGAGCTAATGAATCGATCGAACAGATTAAAAGTAACTTTTTGTATTACCTAAACTAGATTAGACCTCAAGATACATAAGAAAATTATACGATACACAATAATTAATTGGCATACGTTGAAAGCAGGAACAAAGTGCGTATCCGGTAACTCCGCCCTCCTTGTATGAGGCGGAAAATTCAGCCCAACAGGTTTTCTTTTTCTAATATTTACTTTTATATGAAGGAAAGCTGTCAAAAATGCGTCGTCTACAAGGGAAAAAAGTAATAAAAAGTTTAAAACATAAACATGAAAATAAAAGCAAATAGAAGGGCGTGATAATAACGACTTAAGCCTTCTCTAATGGTTGTCAGAACAAACTGTATAGTAACACCTGGCTTAAACTTTTTTATTTACTATTTTTCTTTTCGTAGCAATGCATTGAATTCTCCTTGTAAATTAAATTTGACGAACTGGGAGATTATATGTATGGTAAAATTTCTTTCTAAATAATTTTTCGCATGACTATATATTTTCAAATTTATATCTTTAATACAAATTTGAATTTACACAAGAAATACTAGGTTCTTGAATTATAAATAGCAATGTGCACAGAATTGATGGGAAATATAACGCAGTTCTTATATCGTAAGATTATTAACTGTGCTAAAATTTTTGCTGCAAAGCAATTTAAATGATAATTTTTTTTTACTTAGCATGACAGAATTAAAGTTAAGAAAAATAAAATGTTTTCCCTTTATTCTAAATACGAATTGTTTGTTAATCTGAAAATTACAAAATTAATTAAATGAAAAAAATCGAATTTAATTCAGCAACCCTTAAATTGCGCAGATTATAAATTTTTAAATTCTTTTATATTTTCAGCGATTTTAAGTATATTTTATGCCTGATAACTTTGAAGTTTATTTCCAAACAACAAACCCCTTTCTATCATTCAGTTATTAGATCGCTTTTGTTTAAGGCATATTATGTTCATATTTACAGATAATTTAAACTCTGGTTTTTAACTAATTCCGTATGGTCAGTTTCACTATCAATTTCTAAAAATATGAACAAAGAAATTGAATTGCTTTTTCTTTTACATTTTTTCAACGAGTTGAAATTCTAGTTCGAGAATAATACATTTCAAATAAATTTTGTGATCTGTTGTAAATTTTTTAGACTATAATTTAGAAATAGTTTTCGGAAAACTATTGATTATTTTAATATAATTTTGGCGACGTTTTAATAACCCTGTAGAAAGCTTTGACTCACTTCGTGACGCTTTTATGTTGATAGCGACCTTTTTGTCATTATATTCTATCGTGTGATTTTAAAATGCAACACACACAGCGTACACGGAAAAAAATATTTTCCAATTTTATTATACTGATATAGGTTGTATTCAATTAACTGATAAATATAGAGCATACATTGAAATCAGGAATAGCTCAAGATCTCTCGAAAGTTAATTTAAAATGGATGTTTAATTGCAGAAATATTTAAAATGCCGATTTGTATAGGTCGGAAATCGTCACTTAACAAGCAACATCACCTATCTCAATTTTTTGAAATTTCAAAGAGGAAGAAAAAAACTGAATTTTTCCCAACCGACAATTTTCAACATCTGATGTGAACATGTCACCACATGTTCCTACCAGATGTGAAAAAAAATTAGAAATATTCGTTCTTGGCTGCGAAAAATTCAGTTTTTTCTTCCTCTTTGAAATTTCAAAAAATTGAGATAGGTGATGTTGCTTGTTATGCGACGAAATGCTAAATAATGACAAGTTTCACTTTTATTCATAGTTTCTTTGTTTTAAAAAAATTAAGCTTTACACAAATTATTACGATTACCATTAAAATGCAAATTTAAGACATGCATTTTTTCAATAGCTATAAACAAACGCAATGATTCGAAATATAAGGTAGGGGGCCCAAATATCGCCCACTTAAGCCATTTTTTTTAAAATAAAGGGACTTATTCATGTGAAATTTTGTCTAAAAATTGTTCCAATCTGTTATCTTGAGGGTTTTCCAAAAAGCAGAATAACAACTCTAACACACAAATGTAACGCACACCAAAACTTTTTTTTTGCGCCGGCAGAATTTTTCCTTCTAAAACAAGTGTTCCTAATATCTCCTATGCCTAAAATGGTTTGAAACAAAGTGTAACTTATGTTATGATCAGACGCTCTTTATTATACATGAAAATTAAGGCACAACAAAATTGAAAGTAATGCAAGACAGCTTTTAGTACAATTTTAGGAATATAGTAGTTAAAGTAGTCTTTTAACACTTCTACCCTAAATAAAATATTAAAATAAAAAAGAACTTAGGAGCATTGTCCGGTGATAGGACATCAACCATGTATTTTTTAAAGGGTTTTTTTTTTTAAATATATTGTCCCTAAAAGGGATGGAGCAATAATGGAAAAACTCAAGTGGGCGATATTGGGAACAACCTAACCCTCAAACATGGCGACATCCCCCTTCGGAATCGGATCACAAACCAAAACAAACTAGACGAAACTGTAGCCAATTATAGTCATTATCATTCCCTCAAATGGTATAAAATTACGACTTGAGCGTTACTGATTATTCTAAAAGTAATAAAATACGATTATTAATTAATCTAATACGAAAATCACCAAAAATTCACAGAAAAAAGAAAAATCAACACAGGTTCAAACGGTTTCCTCAAATGACTACTGAAGGGAAAGGCTTTGTAGTTCCAGCAGTGACCACTATATACCACTTAAAATGAAGAAGAAACCATGGAGGGCGGTATTATGAACGTAGGCGATATTTGGGCCCCATACCTTACTTTTTATTTTATAACTACATTTTGATTAGCTCGTTCGTATAGTATCGTTTCCTAGTTCAGAAGTCCATGAATGTCGCCATTCCACGTAATATGAAATGAAAACTGCATTGAAGATATGTATGAAATTTTATCTTGTTCAAAATGTTTTTTCTTATCATATTAAACATCTGAACAGGTTGAACTTTTGAAATTTATACCGACTTAAGTTCGACTGGTTTGGTCAATTGGTGCAAGAGGCAGACAAGGCCATACTTGGCGAAAAGGTCATATTCGCTGTCTTGCCTTTCTGAGCTTCATTAAGTTTCGAAAGCAGACTGAATAAAATACAAAAAATCCTGCTATATAAAATTTTGACCAGGTAAGTTTTCTATTTATTAATTTGATCGGAATAATTTTGTGTTATTTTGAGAAATTCAAACTCTTCTCATCAATAAGAATATTGAAAATTGCCAGCTTTTTCTGTCCGAGACCTAAATTATCAAAATAGGGTCCAATCTTCATTGAATTCATATTTTAAGAGACCAAAATTAAAAAAGTGTGCTTTACTTTGTAGGATAAGATTAAAAAAATACTAGAGTAGATAAAAAAAATTCATACATTTTCCCGAAAGTGTTTTATAAATGATTTCCAAATTACTTTATCTCAAAAATTCGTATTTGTTTTTATAACTGGCTGAAGCTAATTCTTTCCATTTATATTCTGTATAATATAATAAAATATTAATAAACACTGCCCTCATTATTTTAATTCTGTTTTCTTCATTTTTAGTTTACCATCTGAATAGAATGCTCTAACCCTTAAACAAAGCCACACCCTTTCTTCTATATTTCAAACAATTTTTAGTTTTTTTTTTTTAAGAGAGCGAACATTAATTTTTTTTTCAAATTTACGTTTGTTTGTTAATACAGTAGAACCCCGCTAATCCGAATTAATTGGGACCGGTGCCTGTTCGGATTACAAAAAATTCGGATTACACGAAATTCCGATAAAAATAGAAACGAAAAAGATGCGTGCTAAAAAAAAATGTAAGTTATAAGTACTTAGTACTATTTTCTCTTGAATTCTTTTATTCAAAAGCAATAGAAAGAGAATACGTCTCCGCTTTTCATTAGAATAATGGATGTGCTCCTGTATGAAGTAACCTTATCTTACAGCGAACTCAAGAAGAGATTCATTTCTTTGTTTTTAGTATGTACATTTAAATCTTCCCAGGTAATCTTTTCAATTACATATAATTTTCGAAAATAAAATCGGTTCGGATTAACCAGAATTTCGGATTAGCGGGGTTCTACTGTAGTAACTTCTATCTTTTTGTGGGGGTTGGGAGGAAGAAAAATGCGGAGTTGTATTTGATTGGCTCTGAAAGCTTGTGGGATGATTAAAAGGTTTACAACTGTTCGTCTGGATTGGGTTAAACATCTTTCATGTGTATTTTCATTAAGGGCTTTATTTTTTATAAAAGGCAATACGATATAGAGATATTTACACGAATGTATGGAAATTTTTGCTTTAACGTTTAATTATATCTGAAAATCACTCAAAAATTGGTCGAATTTTGAACATTTAAAGGCATGGGGGAATAAAAGAAGGGCAATTTATTTGTGCTTATGATTAGCTAGGAAATGAATATACGTTTTTTTGATGATTACTAGGGGACTCTGCCCCCTGCCCGCTCGCCAACCCCTAGGAGGATTACGTAGCAAACCTTGCTCGCTCCGCTATAATGTGGACGTTTTGCGTCCTAGCAGTTATTGTAAAAAAAAAAAAATGATGGTTGAACTTTTTCTGATGCTTTTACTTAAGGATAACGTTATTTGCTGTTTAGGTGCATGCGAATAAAGCGTTTTTTACAGGTACGAGCCAAAGGATGAAATTTTATTTGTAGGTACTGTGCGTTTGAATAGAACGTTATTTATATGACTGCACGGGCAGGTGAAACGTTAATTGCAGGTACAGTAGTAACGGATAAAATGTTATTTACAGGCATTTTCCATTCTGTTAACTTGTACACTCGTGTTTTCTTGATGACAGTACACAATTTTAATTAATTCAGAATGTTATTATCAGTTAACCGATTAATTTATTTTAAACCAGTGGCGCCATGTAGAAAATAATTAAAATGAACTACTTTTTAGTACACTAATGAAAGAGTGTTTTTAAAAAACAGTTTATTTTATTTTTTTTTCTTAATTTAGAACACTTGTAAATTTGCGAGATATAATTTACATTAAGAGTTATTTTATCGGATAATATACTATGTTTGGAAAAAGGAATAAAATCTAGTAAAAAATTTATTTTCCCATAAGTTTTACGAAAATATTATCTGAAACTTAAACTATCCAAAATATTAGTCACGGCAAATATTAGTTATACGGCAAAGGAGATGAAGGACAAAAGTGCTTAGGAATATGTAAGAAAAATGTGAAAGGATTTTTTGAAAGTTTTTAATTTTCAAGGATTAGAAATAAATCGATTAAGGTGATACTGAAATGATGAGATAATTATGGAAGGTAGAAGACGGTAATAATAGCGAGTGAAAACACTTGGAGGAAAAGTTTGTCACCCAGGAACCGAACCCCGAAACGTTGAGTTGGAAGTGTAATGACGTGACAACAACTGTACTATCGGAACGCACGGCTTGAGGGTCAAACAGGGGTTTTTGTTATTTCAACTCCTCATTTATATCGTAGTTAGGAATTTTAGATTGAGGGAAGGGTTCGATAAAATTTATTTGCAAGTTTGAATCATTTGAATATGAATCATTTCATCCAAAGTTTCATTATATGGTAAGAAATATTGTGAACTCTACGTCTTAAACTCATTTTTTGCGAGAAAAGTTGCTTTAAACCACAACGAATATAGTAACAGGCTATTCCTATGAAGTTATGCCTAACATGACGGAGACTGCCTGTTTTGTTCTGTAAACGACCGTTGCCATCGGTAAAAGAGAAATTAACCCCTTTTTCCGCCCCGTACTTATCCACCTTAGTGTTTTAGATTGTGTGTATATATATATATATATATATATATATATATATATATATAATATATATAATCTCACTTAATTTTACTTTAAATTCTAATATTATATATTTTAAAATCTAAGTACTATATTGATGTATTCCAAAATTGCTTTTCTTAAACTCCAGTTTCGTTTTATTTCCCGCTCTGGAGGTATATTAAATCTCTCGTTTGGCATATTTATTACTGAAAGAATATTTTAATCGCTTCCACGCGCCAACATAAATCTCGAAATCAGTTACTTATTGCTGCCATACTTTTCCCTAAAACGCTTACGTAATTTATTAAAAATAACCAATATTCCCTTCACTTTGATCACGTGTCTATGTGTTATTCTCTTATTTGAGAGGATGCAAGGAGTTTCTGTTCACTTTTACTTGGAAACTTCAACTAAGATGCACGTATGTCCGCCACTCTCATAAAAATGACTTAAATGTTTGGATAATAAAGAAAATTAGAATATAACTCGGCTTTTTACTGACTACAACCACGAAAACCTTTCATTATATATATATATATATACTGCAGATTCTACATTTTCTTTTGTTACGCATTCTTTTAGTAAAGTTAAGAAGGAAACTATTTTGTGTTTTGGAGAGACTTTAATACCTGTTTAACTTGAGACAAACGCGAATGAATAGTTGCAGAATCTTGATTGCTGAGACGAGAAAAGAATTCACCACACTTGGAAACTGAAGTGATCATATTATGCTATTAATGAAAATACCTTGAGCTTAGTATCATTTTCGTGAAGATGCAATAAGAATTACTCGAGTAATTACCTCAGTGGCTATTCTTCTTTCTCTTTCCTTTGATGATTATGCTGCAAATTCTACATTTTCTTTTGTCAGCAGTTAATGATTAAATTCTGCCAACCGAACGAAAATTACTAAAAATAATCTCTTAGCGTTCCACAGCTTACGGGAGAAAATTATCTAATAATGTAATGTAAATGTAAATGTAATTTAAATTATAAGATTCAATGAGAGAATCAGTTGATATTCATCTGTACCTATTTTTTCAAGTGTGGGCACTTTTGAATCATAACGAAGCATTATTTTGCAGTGGCGTAGAAATAATTTGCTTGAATTTATTTTATTATCATTTCGTAAGATTTAGTTTGGGCAATAAAAAGTAGAAGGCCGATCGAAGTATTTGGCTTTATTGCACTCAATTTGTCTTCATATCCTCAAATCTTCATCTAAGAAACAGTATTCTTTGAAATCTGTAATGATTTAACTAAAAATATTACCTGGGAACTTCTTAAATATTGAGCAACATTTCGGAAAATACGAGAAATTTGCATTTTATTCAAAAACTACGGTTCGCAATCAGTTGCGGAGAATCGTGGGACATACAAGCGAGTATCATACATATTTTATAGTGAAGATTCGGTCACGAGGGCAATTGGAGGGGGGGAGGAGACCAGAAAGTGATAAAGACGGAAAGGGATTTCAACTCATCCCGTTTCACAGAAAACTGACAACGAAATGAAATTTTCATCAATGATTAGGTTTGATGTGCATAAAATTTACATATATTTTCGTAAACATAGCACAAATATTCAGATGATATAAAGGTTTCTTTGAAAATATCCAAAATTTTCCCGTATGTTTTTTGCTTATAACATGCAGAGTTTTCATTTAAATGATATTATTGTCGAGTGTTCTGTATTAAAATTTGAATTAAATACGTTGAATATTAGAGGAAATATGAGCATTTTTACTAAATTATTTTTAGAGCGCATGTGCGAGACATAGCGTAATTTTTCTTTCATCACTTCAGAGCCAAATATATAGAGCAACTTTTATAAAAATTCCAGATGAATGCCGTTAAAATTCAGAGAGAGGCTAATTGATGAGGATTCTTGCACAAACTGATATTTTCGAAACTTGAATTTTCGTATGATTATCGACGAAATGCAATTTAAATAATGTATTTAGTTTATAATTATACATGAGTGTTCAAGATATTCAACTGTCCTAAAATTCAATGCTACTGTTCGAAAATATCAGTTTGTGAAAGAAATCTTCATCACTTTGCTTCTCTCAAAGAGAAATTTAAATTCACCTCACAGAAATGCCAACTTCTCTCTGAATTTTAACGGTATTCATCTGGAATTTTTATATAAGTTGCTCTATATATTTGCCTTTGAAGTAATGAAAGAAAAATTCCGCTATGTCTTGCACATGCGCACTAAAAAATTATTTAGTAAAAATACTCATATTTCCTCTTAATATTCAACGTATTTAATTCAAATTTAAATACAGAACACTCGACAATATGTTACAGAAGTATTGTAAGTTTCATATCATTTTAATGAAAACTCTGCATGTTATAAGCAAAAAACATGCGGGAAAATTTGGGATTTTTAAAAGAAACCTTTATATCTTCCCGAATATTTGTGCTATGCTTACGAAAATGCATGTAAATATTATGCATATCAACACAACCAATGATGAAAGTTTCATCTCATCAGCTTTCTGTGAAACGAGGCGAGTCGAAATCTCTTTCCGTCTTCATCACTTTTTGGTCGACCCCCCCCTAACTGTCCTCGTGACCGAATCTTCACTGTAAAATGTGTATGATACTCGATTGAATGTCCCGCGATTTTCCACAACTGATTGCGAACCATAGTTTCCGAATAAATTGCAAATTTCTCGCATTTTCCGGAATGTTGCTTAATTTTTGCACATCAGTGACTATGCAATACTTTCTACAAATACTAAAAGACTAATTTTAAAGATAATTCTTTTTTTAAGGTTAATTTTTAAATAAAAATGTGAACTTGTTTCAATTAATACAATTCTTTTTCTTTTCTTACAGATATACAGAGAAGTTATCCTGGATGAATCCTAGCCATTCGTAATATACCCTGTAGACGCGGGCTTTTGTAGTTTCATGGTTCTTTTTGTAGTGCATGGCATTCAGAAGCTCGAATCTACAGATGTCTTGCGAATCCGGCTGCTTACTGCTAAGGACAGGTCATCAAATTGCAGCCTGCTGAATTTCATCACGAGAAATTATCTCTTTAACCTATAAAAAAACATAAACTTTGAAAACTACCTAAAAAGAAATTAAAAATACCTACAAACTATTTATTTGCTCTCCCGGCCCTTGAAACCATAACAGAAATTTTAAGCACTTTTTCATAAACGAAAATATTGATTAGTTAGACAATGTTAACTTCTGCAACTTAAAATCCGAGCTAGATGAATTAATATAATTTTTTGGTTCTTGAAGCAATAGCTATTCTTTGAATAATTTTAATACATTTTAAAATTTCTATAAGCAGACGAAAAGGCTCTGATGCCTATGATTTTTCACTTTTTAAAATAGTTAATCGTTATACTTACAGTGTTACTATAGGTCGCGGTGGCCTAGTGATAAGGTCTCAGCTTCAGGGCCGGAGGGTTTTAGGTTCGATAAAAGATTCCATTAAAAATTCGCCGTGTATGTCGGCATAGTTTACTTTAAATCTGATGTCGTGGATCAAACGACCTCCCGCTGGTGCAGTGGCGAATCCAGGGGTGGGGGCTATCGGGCTACAGCCCCCCAGACCCAAGCCAAAATTCTTGATTTTATTTAAAATAATTGCAACTGTTTTTTCTTAATTTCCCTCTTTTAAAAAAATAATAAAACGTTTCAACATTGCTTTCTGGCTATACAGGCTCGAAAATTGCCCTACTTTTGTAGTCATTCCACTTGTATTTGTAGTTTTGACGCGGTCGAAGACATTTTTTGGCTAGTTATTTCATTGTAATTTTTATTAAATTATCGAAAGTATTTTATTGTTTTCAATGATTCTTATTGTCAGGTGAGTAAAGTCTGTAAAGTTAAACAGTTTTGGTTTATCTTGAGGTTTGACATTCGTCACGACGATACAAAATGTTTTGCTAATTTTTTGCTATAATTTGCAGCTAAGACAGACTCAGGTGCTACCTGGACACTTCAAGTTCCCCTGACCACTAGAAGAGGCTACACGTCTCCATTTTCATGGATCCTTGATTCATAGACACAGCTAGATATGCTAGACCAAGTGGGTTAGAGCCACTGCTAGAGTTTTCAGATTACACTTGCATATTCTGGATAGTAAAAACAAGTTTTGGCAACATTAAAATATTTTATTAAGTTAATTGATTAATATAATTAAATTTTGATAACACACTCGTTTCACCGCCTGGTAGTTAATTTCAGAAAAAAAATTAATTTCACGATTCCATAATATTTATAATAATGAATTTTAAATTAAAAACAAAAAGTAGAAAGAATTTAAATAAAAAAATTCTACTTTTTAATACACCAGTGAAAGTGTTTGTGTTTTTTAAAACAGTTTTTATTAAATTTATTTTTAATGAAGAGTTAAAAGAGAGTAGAAAGCTAATTCACTTTCAAAGGTAATTAAAGATGAAAAGGCATATAATGAGCTCTTTCTTTGAAACATGAAGAAATTGCTAATGAAAATTGATTGAAATAACTATAATGTAAAAAATCATATTATTCAGTGACAACTCAAGTTTGTAGAATTCTAAAAGTCACGAGGTGTATCATTACGGACATTTAAATGGCACTGAATGATTACAATACTTTTTATAAGCAACTGATAGAATTGAATTTCGTTATTAATCGATATTAGACGTAATAAAACTCTGAATTTCAAACGGAAAAGATCTCATTTCACAGTGGTTTGTCTATAAATCTAAGACGCGTAGAAACAAGTGTAAGGAAGATCGTAGCTTTCTAAGTACTATCAACTTCAGTTGTCACTGACTAAAGTAGTTTTGCCGAAATTTATACCAGAAGTTTTAGCCCCCGTTTTCCAGGGAAGCTCAATAAAGAAGAATATTTTGGACAGCATGCCACAGAATTTGAAAGATTGTCCAACAAATCAATAGTGCATAGCTCATATAAGTTCTACTAATTGAATTCTAATTATACGACTGAGAAAAAAAGCATGAAATTATTTGGACATTGACCAGGTCACAAGGTTTCATCAGTTCAACATTACCTCCTTCGTTCCAGATATTCTCTCTCCAGTCCCTTTTTCATGTTGAAAAGGTCTTGAAATAACATTTCCTATTTATAGAGATGACCCACCAAGTAAAAGATCTGACTGTTTCATCCAAATACTTCATAAAATATAGAAAATAAAACAGAATCAAAATATGTGTTGTCCTTTATTTGTCAAATTGCATCTCACTTCGACCGTTTCATTTTCACACCACGGTTTGGTGATTTTCTTTGAGACGGTGAGTGAAAATTTCCTTCAGACTGAAGCGGTACTAATGTTCCGTAACCTAGTCTTGTAACTCTAATAAATAAAAGGCAGCAAAATTTAATGAAGGTTAACGTTGCGGTAGCCTTTCATTTCTGAAAACTTTATGTGTTCAAACCCACTGACTTGCCATTAAGCAGAAAACTGCAAAACATTCACACACACATGTCGAAAATTATATCATGGCCTTCATCAGCATTTCTTTAAAGAGAAAAATTTTGTGCTTTTTATTAGTTTTCTATGTGTATATTTCTTTTCTACAATGACGGGAAAATGTGACACCAAACTGTCGAAAATAATAGTCGTAAATCTAGCATGCTAAATATTAAAAACAAAGAAATGAGAGAATAGCACTTTTGATTGTCCAAGAAAATAATCCTTTAATTATGACCATTAAACAAAAGATGAACCTATTATTGGGCTTAATAAATTGGCGTAAAATATTCATTTCCGTAGGATATTTGCATAATAACCTTTCGTGGTGAATATAAAGCACAAAAACTGAAAAGGCATTTAAATCTTACTAATGTTACAACAAACACTTTTCGCATGTAACCTTGATTTTTAAAATGAATTACTTTTTTGTTGAAATCGTACTACCAGGAACAATGAATTCAAGAAGTCTTTTTCCTAAAAATAAATAAAATAAAAAAAAAACTGAATCATCAAATTTTTAAAATCTAAATTTTCAATAAACTTCTGCCTGGTGAAGATGTAGAAGATCTGAGGAATTGAAGGAAAATTTCTGAAATAAAACAATGGTTGCTCAAGAGCGAAAAGTTTTACATTTTAAAATGTAAAAAGTACCGTTTTATTAAATCATTTCTGCGACCTGAAAAAGAAACTAAATGAACTTATTTAAGAACACATTTATAAACTTACCATAGAATGAGATGAGAGTACATTAAGTATTCTCTAGTATATTAGGTGGGTTGAGAAAGTATCACCAAAGTTTCTTTGCAAACATGTGCAAGCTACTGGCTGGCAGTTCATACCCATGACGTTAAATGGCGGTAACCCGAGAGAATCTGCTGATTTTCACTGTTAGCCAGGAGAGTGGCCAAAAGACCATGTTAGCATAATGTTACTCCATTCTACAGAAAATTTATAAAGATATTTTTAAGCGCTGTAAAGCTCATTTAGACTCTATTTCGTCAGGAAATATGTGTTTATAATAATTAGATGATGATGAATCTTCTGAGCAATGATGTTTAATTTACCGAGTTCCGTTTGATTCTTAAAAACTTACATTTCTTCTAGAGAATAAAATTTTATGAAAATTTCGTATATAAAATTTTTTCTAAAAGAATTTGATGATAAGAAGCTATTTTCCAACAAAAACTATAACAATGTTATTGGTAGTACGATATTAGCAAAAAAGTGACTCGTTTTCACTGTAAGTACTTTATACAGGGTGCCTACTTAAGTCCCTTACCCACTTAACTTCAGAACGACTGCAGCTATAGTCATAAAAGTGGTGTCTAGATATAATCAAGTGGCAATCTGCTACAAGAAGAGATCACTAGAAGAGACCAAACTGGAGAATCCGTGTTCCTTTCTCGAAAAGAGAATGATGTAGATTAAAATTCAATGACAAAGTTGTAGAGCATTATTGACTTAGTACTACAAAACATATCTTATGGCCATTCATGCTAAGAACAGAAAAGTTAAAATCTGCATTTGTTTACTAGGGATTTCCGGAACTCTGATGTCACGAAACGTTAACAAAAGGAGAAAATGTTACCTTTCGGACAAAAATGACCCTAATATGCTTTTCCCTGTGTGGAAAGCTCAAACGGCAGGTATATTCGACTTTTCCGCCAACATTTCAGGACCTTCGACAACGTATGACTGATGAAAGTGCGTGCCAACCAACTGATATGCTAAAAAGTGTGCAACGTGAAATTCAAACAAGGGTCGAAATAAGTATTGTAGCTGACAGAGAGCAGTTTGAATGCCGAAAATAAAGGTATCTTGTGATAACTAGTTTTTTTTCACGCTTTCTAACACGTTACGTCACAGAACAGTGTTGTAAATCGCCAACAAATAAATGTGAGTTTTAAGCGCTCTCTTCTTAGAATTAATATCTCCAAGGCATCTCTTTGTACTAAATCGATAATGCCCTACAATTTAGCAACTGACTTTTTTCACTATATTGTACCGTTTTCGAGATAAGAACGTTAATTCCGCAGTTTGCAATTAAGTGGCCCTCTAAGCGATCTTAGCGCTTAGCCACTTTTCATTACCTAGACACCACTTTCATGTCAACAGCTGCCGTCGTTCTGAAGTTAAAGGGTTGGGTGTAACGGACTTAAGTGGATACAATGCATATTCCATTTTAGTTCATAAGTTGCTGTCGATATTCAGCTTGAGGTTTGAGAAATTATTTTTGAAAGCCAAAAACTAATAGTAATAAGTCAATATTTTTATTTTATCAAGGAAAAGTAGGCTACATCTCCCAAAAGAATCGTAAGTTGCGAGTCAAACGTCCTGAAACCAGTGCGATACAGAAATTTGGAGAGTTGGGTATCGTTCTCTTCATCAAAACCCGACTCCGAGTGACGAGTTTCTTCCCAAAATTGCTCTGTTAAAGCTTCAAAATGGGGATTAATTTAACAACAACAAAACACAACAAAACTCAACATAACAAAAGTTAAAATCAAAACAGAATTAACAATTTTAAATTCTGGGGAAAACTGGCAAAAAAAATGCGTGATTACCGGTAACTTTCTGTTTGACAGGGCAATCGAAACTACTTTGAACGATGAGAAAATGCTGAGTTTGTTGCATCAAAATCCTCAACAAATTACAACATGGAAACATTATTTTACAATGCTGTCTTTGAAAAGATTTCATCAATTATTTAAGTTAAGAAAAAACCCTTTTTAATCAATTATAATAAAATGAGATCTAAACCACAAGACAATCTTTGCCCACGCAATAAAGTTTAGAACAAGGTTTCTTAAATTTTGCAAATTCGTAAACCCTTTTCACTTGGAAAACAAATTTTACGTAATACATCAAGGCTTCTTATATAGTACTTTCTGCTCAAATTTCTGATTTTATATCTTCTAGTGAATTTCTTAGGATTCTTTATCTTTTTTAAATATGAATTGTTAGCGTGTTTGGAGCCTTGCAAAAAGTAACATAAATGAGAGTAAATAAGAATACGAAATGGAAGATCTTGTATTTATACTTTTAATGATTTCGACGCTAATGAGCACTGTGTTAATGAAGAAACGCAACAAACTGATGAGAAAAATAATAAGGAAACCCAGTGATAATATCATCAACTGCGCAAAAATTGCTGTCGCGAAGCGTATTAAATTTCGCTTTAGAGTTACGTGACAAATTCCAGCAGCATTAACAAACATGTCACAATTGAAGCGCATCAAAATTTTTCGTCTTTCATAACAGATGTAGATATTATATCGAAAAAATAAAAAAGTAACTGCCTAAAATTGCACTCATGAGCTTAAAATGAATAGATCGAAGAAGTTTAATTTCTTTAATTTGTTTTCATCGACAAGTAGAAAAATTTCTTCTCAAAGCATTTCTGTTATTTTTTAAACTGTTGCATTTAAATGGTTTGCTTTTTTCGTACACTAATTTTTTATTCTCCCTATAGTTTGTTCGCATTTAGGTAAATGCAAATATTTTCAATTTCGAATTACATTAATGTTTGAAATGGACTATAATTGTTGAAGTGTATCTCATCGAATTCTTTCTCTGTTTTAAAATTACAATTTGCAATGAAACTAACCTTTATTTTAATCAACTCTGGAACTTTTATCGTACTCAGTGTTACAATGAATGATCCTAGTTTAATTAATTCTAATTTTCATATGATTTGGACAACAATTTGTATAATCTGAATTATACAAAAAAGATATGAATTTTTTTTTGATAATGTTTTTCCTCATCTTAAAAATAAAGATTAAAATTTTGAAGCCTGCCAAGTCGAGTCAGCAATTTCCCTTGAAACCCCCCTTAAAACCTGGTCAAAGACTTCTCTTAATTTTTCGACATTATTTCTTTTAATAAAAGCTATAGTTGTGATAGAATACTATTTTATTGTATTTCAGTCGTTAACTAGTATAATTTCATCACGAAAGAACCATAAAATTTAAATTAAATTATATATTTATTTATAAGTTTCTATGGAAAAAATAGATTAAAGATAACTCGACATCACATAAAAATATAAATTCTTTAGAAAAGGAAAATATGAAGCCCGGGTTCCATCAATACAGTTCGACACATCCAAATGAACCCACAACTGAAACCTCGCTAACATAGAAAACTTTTGGATCTATCTTCAAACATTATTTAGTGTTCCATTCAGCACATTTTATTAAGTTTTCAATTAAATATTGTTTAATAACTTAATTAGTTTTCCCTTTCATGTTGCAGCTAGATTAATTTTCCGCAGAATCTATTAGTATACAGGGTGTCTTAAAAATGTTGAAATGCACTTTGATTTCTTACCTGTTGGAGATGAGTAGGTTCTGTAAATTGCAAAAGAGTCTGATAGAAGATCAGATTATGTTAATTAAATAGTCCTGCCATTAATGTTAAAAACACTTTTTAAATTTTTATACGACCCCTTAGATAAAATTGGTCAATTAGGAGGTGCTTTTTTCTGCAACTAAATCATCACAAAAAATGCATACTTAAACGTTTAAAATTGATTAACTTATGCTTAATTGAAAATTGATCGCAGTGAATGTGTACCGTATATCAAATTCGTTATGCAACTCGAAGAATAGGAAACAAAGACGATAATACATAAGGATAAGTTTTGAGAATTTTACCTAGGCTCATAATGCATGTATGGATTTTATGTGCCTTTTACGATGAGATATACTCTTTTTTTAATTAGGTTAAAATGTTTGATCTTCAAAATCATCAAAACTTCGCTCGGGAAAGTTCTTTAACGGTGTACTCACAAAAGCTATTTTTTTTACTTTGCAATGGTGTCAATCCATACTTACATGATAAAAGTAAAATGACCAGCACCCATTCAGATTTCGAATATAACACGCATTGTGTAAATGTCTACGCGTAGCGGAAACAAAATCTTTCAGTGATTGAAATAATTGCTTACTTTTTCTTTGCATTTTCTTTTGTGGTATATATATATATTTTACATTAGTTCTTTAAATAAGCATTTTCCTACCAGCGCCTGGTGGTTACTCCGAAAGGACAAGGATTCAAAGACAATGTTAAGAAAATTCACTGGACTGATAAATGTTGTAATGAACTAGTCCGGCAACGAATAATTTGACGCCATTGTTATTTGTAAGAAATATGTATTTTCTAAGACGATGGTATAAATGCAACAAACTGGCTAGGCAGGAGCTTCGATAAATATTAGGATGGCCCAGATTCCTTGATTTCACCCTGCATGATACTTGATTATGACGCAGGCTTGAAGCACTGGTTTATACAACTCGCCCACAAAATTCTGTTGACCTTAAACTAAAGATAATCGAAGCTTGCAACAATATCAGTGACGACGAGCTCCAAGAAATTTATAGACAAATTATTAGAAGAGCTCAATTAGGCAATGGAATTGAGAGAAAACATTGTGAGAATGTTTCGTGAATTGCTTTCTGTGAATCGTGTTTCTGAATTTTGAACTAATTTTGTCACCATGAACTCTGCCTGTATAATCCTTTATTAAGATGTATTTGTGATACAGGTTTTTTCCATACTTGTTAACATGTTTTTAAATACTTGTTAAAAGATTTGATAAATTTTTTACCTAAACCAAGTCATTGTCGCTTCATATATGATTACTGATCAAATACCATTTCAAATGGTAGAGAAAAGTGGAATAAGTCATCACTTTACCTTCATTATGACCCGACTTCATTTGTGTAGGGGGACCGCAGAAAAATTTAAAAAGTGTAACTTTTTGAAAATTAAGAGCAGAGTTATTTCATTTAACATAATCTGATTTCTTACCTTATTTTGCACACTTTTTGACCGCAGTAAATGTGGAGTGTATAATCACACATTCCGTAGTGAATCTGGAATGCGTATCACACCTCTTGGAACTAATTTTAGGCACGTTTTCAACCTTTTTGCGACACCCTGTATACTTTGGAAATCTGCTCATTTGAAAGATTCCATATTGAAGAAGAAAAAAAGTGTACCGGGTAGTTAAAACATCCATTTTCAGAGCACTCTAGAAAATATACCCTAATTATCTTAAAAACTCTAAATATCGGTGATAAACATTTTAGAACATGGGAAAACGCTGACGCAATAAAAGGTGCAAAATAAAACGATAGAGAAAAATAAGCGAACAGTCAAAGCGCATAACCATACTTTAATCGTTGTCGTATAATATTCCATTCACAAGTCGTGATGTATATTAATTATAAATTGTGAGTGGTGTAGGAATTCAACAAATGCAAACAATTATCATTAACACCCAAATATCAATTTAATTGATGCATATAGGGCAAAATGACAAATAGTTCAGGGGGGAAAAATTTAAACGTACCAGGAATTTTTTACTTCCGATTTTTTTTCCATTCCATTTCCTGTGTTCTCAAATACGTACCAATTCGACCTCTTGTTTTATCGTTGAAGTGTTTTGAACATAGACACTTTAAGTATAATCTCCGTATATGAACTGTTTTATATTTTTGCGATAGAAAACTAAAACAATTAACTGCAACCTGCTAATCTAAACTAGAATATCTTAGTCTGATGAAACTGCCTCGAGTGGTTTCAAAACAATACATAATTGGCTGTTAAACTAGCTGTACTGTCCATTGGACAAAAATTGTTTTACTTCTGATTACACTAACAAAATAAATCAAATTTAACTTGTATCTTAATATAATTATCCTTCAACTGGAATCAAGCTATTATAATATATTGAGGGCAAATTGTAGTGTAGTACCATGGGTATTTTTGGTTTTTGAAATAATGGATGGAATATTGAAATGAAAAAAATGTAAAATATTTATAAGTTATCGACCAAGGAAATGAAGCCTCATAAAAAGAAATTTTAGTTTTAATTGAATTAGTAAGAAAAGATAAAACGCAACTTTTAATTTGAAATCTTTAAAGGCCTAACTTGGAAGTAGCGTGATCAGAAAATGCTTCATTCTGTCATGACTTAATCAAAGATAAAATGTTTTAATTACAAATAAGTCGTGTGTTTTTCTTTGTGAGAAAAGTGTTGCAATGGAACTTGGCTAATTCGAACTTTTAACTCTAATTAGTTGGAGTTCTTTCTCTGGTCCCTTGGATTTCTTACAATCATAACGATAAAATATCGTCCGAATTTGGGTTTATTCCCGTTAATTCGAATTCAAAACTAAAAACAGTAAAAATTGGTTTTATTTCTGAATTTTATTTTTTGAGTTAAAAGAGTCCAATACCTTGTGAACAACGTGGTTTATTTTTAAAGTTTTTAACCCGTTAAATCAGAATTGTACTGTTTGGTTTGAAGTTTTATCACACAATTGTTACATTTAATATGTTGTATACTGTTTACTTATTATAATTACTTAATGCTTATTTATTAGTTATTAACTAAGTAAACTATTATTAGTTATTATTAATTAATTAAAACTACTAAATATCAAAAATAAACCTTCATGCTATTTTTACTTAAAAAATTTTCGTCTTCTCTAGCTGTATTCTGTTTTAGATCCAGTTCTTATTCATTCGAATTTTTATTGTGGTCCCGTCACCTTCGAATTAACCAAGCTCCACCGCATAATTTGATAGAGGTAACTGATGCTTGAGATATAACGCAATATAAACAAAAGGGATTATATGGCAGAGTTCAAAATCACGGGAGAAACTTGACTATAATTTCTATTTAAGACTACTGAAAAATTGTAATAACAGTCGTTGCGAAAATTAGCTCAAAATAACATTCAGCTGCTTTTTTAATTCCAATTTGCAATTCCTTCTCATTGAATAAGTTACCAAGCAGTTGGTTTTTAAAAAATTGATGAATCGGACGCTGTTTGCTTTCTGAGGGAACAAAAACAATAATTTGTAAAGAAATATTAATTTAATGAAGCTGCATAAGGTGAAAAGTGAACAGTCTGCAATTTTAACGCGAATTTTACGGCTATTTTACTTTTATTATGAACTTCTTTGACAGAGATGATCAGTGTTTCGAGCATTTTTTCATAGGATTAGAAAAGATAGAGGTTAATTTAACTTAGATTAACGACCTTGTTTGAAGAATAGACTTCGTAATTTTGAACCGTGTTCATATACCTCTGTAATTTTCCACACCAGAGGGAGAATGTTTCATCCGAGTGATGTTGATGTGCACCAGGTCCGCGTACTCGGTGGATCTTGGTGGTACTGGGTCTCGAACCCGCAACTCTCCAATCCCGAAGCCACGATTCTGCCACTAGACCTTCGCGGCCTTAAGGTAGAAGTTAGGTGAAATATTAATTCTAATAAAATAAATTGGAAAATCTGATATTATATGGAATCAAAACGAATTGCATAATATCCTATTTATAATTAAGCTTTCAATGTAAATTGTATATTTCGTACACACAATTTGAATAATTTTGTTAGAGATAAAAGTTTTCTGTTTTCTTTCATTCATTCTTTTTTGTCTTATTTTTCAGTTTAGATTTTTCTACTAATTTTTTTAAAAGCGGATTTTTTTAAAAATCCTAGTCAGAGTGTCTTTAAAACTTGAAAAAAAAAAACCCACGCAGAAGACAAATCTTTATTCAGAGTTTTTAAGTTAAGAGAAAAGAAACTGTGCTTATGTCAGTGTGTGGGATATATTTCCATTATACAGATATACGATTTTCAACAACTTAGGCGACTTTGAATTAAAGAAGAGAAGATATCGTCAAGTAATATCTGGAAATTGTGTTAAAACACATAATTGTAGTTTCATATGTGCTCAACAATCTGAAATTTATATACAAATAAGATATACCATTCATAACATAATCGTAAATGATTCCCTTTTTTTCCGTGTAATGTCATTATTTATAAATGAATATAGTAAGAAAAAAGGTAAGTATTACTATTGCTCCTTTTTTAGTTAATAACTTGGAATAAAGACATAAATAATAAGAACAAGAATTGAAGTTTCCCCCAGCTGATTTTATAAATGATTCTGTTTCAATTATAAACCAATGCGGGCGGATAAGGGAAACATTGCAGAGACGGAAAAGGGAGAAAGAAAAAGTTATACAGCACCATCTATACGACGAGAATGACATTAACGAGAAGTGTAAAGCTCTCAAGGAAGTTATTTTAAGGGTAGACGCATTTCTTTCCAATTTCATTCTCTTATTCATCCAATCTGATTCTCATAAGTAAAGTATCCGGGGACAATAAAAATGATATGTGATTATAATATTAAGATTTACTTATAGAATTAACATTTTTAATTGGAGGAATAGCATGATCCCGCAAGCTAAGCTAACACCACGCATCGGCTTATTTTGAATTGGAAAGATTTTATTATGTAAATTGATAAAAATATGTACGATATATTTTCCACCAAAACACAAAAGGGGTGGATCAAAACTTTTAATAGGTAAGGAGTAGGGAATAAATATTCTTGAATTCAAACGAAAAGCATAACTCATTGTATTGCTTTTGCAATGTTTTCCTTCAGCTGTACCTTGATTAACCAATCATTATGTAGATACATACAGAAGATTGTATGGAAGTGATCTTTTTTCAATTTGGTAACATAATACACGACAACGCGGGTGAAAAAAATTGAATGTGCTTATAAAGCTTGTAATTTATTGAATGTTGAATTTCAAGCGCACTGCAGGTATTTATTTTACTGAATAAATTAAATTTCGAAGTAATAATTTTTATTATAAACTTATGAAAACCAGATACAGAAAATTCAAGAACACTGTGAAATCCTTATTTAGAATTAAAAGGAAACGATAAAATAAAGAGTTATGCTTGCAGTAAAAAAAAGAATATGACAACCAAAGAAACAATAATGATTTTAAAGAGGATTTGACAACTTATTAAAAAGGCAAAAAAGAATGCGTTTGATAGTTGAAACAAAATACGAATAGTAAGTGCTATATCCATTATCACTGATCTGATTATATTCCTTTCTCGTTCATTAAATAATAACTCAAAAATAATTAAAATGTAAAATTTCGAAACATCTGAGACTTGTAAAAAATAATAATTACTTTTCATTTCTCTACTTGCTTCTGGTACTGCAAGCGTTTTCAGTATCTTGACTTCACGTTTCCCATGGTTCTCATGCTGTTGATAGTCCTTGCATAACCTTCTTAGCTCGTTGACCATTTTATAAAACATATTCCAAATTGTGCACTATGTGTAACAATATATACACTTGGCATTGAGGTTTGTTGGATTAGACTGATTAGATCTCGCATAAACGTTTTAGCCAGTTTTCCATTTTATAAAACACATTCTCTGCTAAAAATGTTGCACCACGTGTGACAATATACGCAACTAACAGCGTTACTCCGAAAGAAGTTTATTGGATTACGTACAAAATTTCTATGCTCTCAGACGTATGAAATGTTAAAATTAAGCAATTTACAAAATAATTTCTTTCATGAACAGTAAAATTTACTCCCTTAACGCTATTTCCGTTTTGCAGAGAGATTTGATCTACTTGAGCTATCCTGCGTGAGTTGACTGCATTTTATGCTTGATATCAGTTGCTCTGTTTTTATAGTGTATTGTGATGTTAAAACTTCTCCAAATGCTTCCGAGCAATTAGGAATAGTTAATAAACCGAAAGGGAAAATAAAAAGTAAGCGATTCGGTTTCCCTGCCAAAGCATTTTAGCAATTCTATTAAATCATTCAATAAAAGGGAAATTTGCGAGGTAAAAAGAAAAAAGATGAGTTTTCAGCTGGAAAAGAAATGTAAAAACGCTGAGAGATCGACTGCTGCGAGTGCAATTTCTCTCGTCCTAACCCCTTTCACTTAAAAACTTTCCGGTTACTTCCTTTCTCTTCTGCTTCTTCCCATTTATCATAATCAGATCTTAATACGTAAGGAGTGTGAAAGTTTATGAACTCCCTTCTTCCTTATTTAAAAGGGGGAGAGTGAGAGAGAAAGGGGAAAAAAATCTTTCACTGAGTTTAGTTTTTCAATTTTTCAGGGCGGGCTTTAAAAAAGTCTCATTTATCGAGCTTTCAATGGTTTTGGTAAGTGAAAAGTAAGATTTCTACCTTTTGTTGGTCGGAAAAACTGTGAATACGATGGTTATATCTTTTGATTTTTCAACTTCGTTCCCCTA
>BGPR01000081.1:1078245-1108770 GCA_013235015.1 Araneus ventricosus
GAAATATAACATTTATTACTGAAAGAAATTTCTCTTTTACAAAAGGTTTTGTTAAGAAATCGGCCAAATTTTTCTTAGAATTTAGATAATTTAGTTCACACAAATTCTTTATCGTATAATAATTTTCGAACAAATTTATGTTTGATGTCAATATGTTTAGTTTTACTATTCTCAATATTATTTTTCGAAAAATGAATAGCTGCTTGGTTGTCACAATACAATTCCGGCATTCTGAAATCAATTAAATTAAGTTCTTTTAAAATTTTAGAATACCAAATAATACATTTTACACTTTCTGTTAGTGCTATAAATTCAGCTTCCATTGAGCTTAAAGCAATACATTTTTGCTTCTGAGATTTCCATGTTATTGGTGCATTTCCAAATAACATAATATATCCACTTGTAGAATGTCTATCATTTAACTTGCATCCCCATCTAGAATCTGAATACATAGTTAACCTAGTATTATTAGTATCCGAAAGATTTATTTTATAATACATTGTATTAAACACATAAATTTAAAATATCAACAACAATAGTCCAATGATGATACGTATATCCATTACAAAATTGTGACATTGTGTTTACAGCAAATGCAATATCTGCACCTATTCGCAATAAACGATAGGCATCCTTTTACAGCAAATCCTTCGGGTTGCTGCATGTAAATGGGAATATCCAGGTTTCCATACAAATATGCTCCCTTTACATCTATCTGAGCATGATTCCACCCTAAAATACATACTAACAAAACGAATAAAAATTTAATTATATCAAAATTCACAAGTGGTGCAAATACATCAGTAAAATCAACACCTGGTCTTTGCTTAAACCCTTGTGCTACCAATCTCGATTTATATTTCTTTACATTATTTTTCTCATCATGTTTAATATTGTATACCCATCTACAACCTAAAACTTTCATATTAGATTCGGGTTCAACCAGATCCCAAACCTTTCTATTCTGCATTAATTTAATTTCCTCCGACATAGCTTCGTCCCATTTCTCTTTGTTTGGAGAAATTTGAGTTTCTTTAAATGTTTTGGGGATTTCAGTTATGTATATCTCGTGTTGAAAAATATCATTTACAAGGCTTGCTTCATCTACGGAATCTGAACTAGTTTCATTATCACATTCCGTTTTTTCTTCTAAACTCGTATTTGTTGTTGTTGGTTTAAAGTTAAACTGATTAGGGTCAAACTCTAATTTGTTTCTCTCACAATAAATTTTAACATCATTTACGGATCTAAGTCGTTCTTTACTAGGAGGATAATAATAAACATCTATCCTTTTACTTTTTTTCCTAGGTTTTTCTAATCTTATCCAAGTTGAAATATCTAACGATGAGGGTTTTTTCGGTGAACTAGATTTTTCATCCTGTGCTCTGCAATCACTATCGTTATTTAAATTTTGATCCAATTGATATATAGCATAGTCATAATGTTTAACTCTACCAAACAAAGTTTTCACGCCATTCTTCGTTTCATCAATTTTAACGTGAATACTTTCTACGACTTTCCTTTCTTTAGGTAACCATATCCTGTATCCTCTTCTATTCACAGCGTAACCTACCAATATTCCAATTTTAGCTTTGGGTTGTAATTTATTTCTATTAACTGTTGGTACATACACATATGCCAGTGAACCAAATGTACGACAATGCCTAATGGAGGGTTTATGTTCCGACCATATTTCCATCGGCGTTTTTCCCTCTGTTAATTTATGACTACACCGATTTTTAGTATGAACATAGGCATGAAGTGCTTCCGCCCAAAACCTTGGTTGTAAGCCACTATCTTGCAGCATAGTTCTGACAGCTTCCATACTTGACCTATTGAATCTTTCAGCTATACCATTTAATTCCGGTGTATAGAAAGATGTTCTCTCAATTCTAATACCTAAATCTCTTTAAAATGTCTCAAAAATCTTTGTGACAAAACTCCATTCCGTTGTCGGTCCTGACACTTTTAAGTTTCCTTCCTAATTCGCGTTGTACCCTAGATAAGTACTCTTTAAAAATTGAAAATACTTCACTTTTACTTTTAAGAGTAAATACATCTATTTTTCTCGAAAAATCAATTATGGACAAAAAATATTTACTTCCTCCCAAAGAATTAACAGGTGCAGGTCCCCATAAATCCATGTGGACTTTGTCCAAAACAAACCTTGTTACTCGTTTGTACACATAATTCTTTTTCAGAGACGTTCTTGTTGCTTTACCTACATTACAACCTATACAAGATTCATTATCTATTTTAATATTTACTTTCTCCAACCCTTTAACCGATTTATTTTTGCACATATCCTTAATAACAGGAATATTGACATGGCACAATCTCTTATGGATTAAATTTAAATCTATACTAGTATACATTACACTGTCTAATAAAGGATAACCAGATACTATATAAAACATATCTTGACGAAAAGCTGAAAAGAAATATTCATTATTAGAATGACATATACGCATAACATTATTTGACCAAGTTATTTTAAGTCCTGCTATGTCCATTCTTGCTCCACTAATTAGATTCCTCCTCATGTTTGGAGTATAAAATACAGCTTTTAAAGTGATTTTAACATTACCTTTAATGTCTTTAACGATGAAGTCGACATCACCTATTCCTTTAACTTCACAAATCGACTTCTTATCGGCAAAGAGTGCTTTTGTCGTTGTCAGTTCCTTAAAGTTCTTCAACCAGTCACGTTCATAACAAAAATGGGAAGTAGCTGCGGTATCTATCAGGAACTGATCCCAGTCCGTCGATACTCCAAAAGCTTGATTAGTTCCACAGAACGAAGTTTCCGATGCGAAAGCGTGCTTCTTTTCTTTATTCCGCTTCTTATAACATTTAGATGCATCGTGTCCTTTGCGGGAACAAAAGTCACAAAACGGGCCCATTCCTTTAGGGTAACTGATTTTCCTGTATTGACCAGGGTTTCTTGAAGGGTCCAACACTGCTCCACTGCGTTCAAAAGATTTCTTGCGAGTTTCCTGCAGACGAAATGATCCAACGGTGTATGCATTTTCTGTATAATCTAGGTTCAAATCCTTCTGCTTCAGTTGAATTCGTCCAGCTTCGTTTACAAGTTCTTTTTCAACTTCCCGATGGTTAAATTCTTCATCCTTAAATCTGTAGAGGGTTTGAACTAAATGATCACATACTCGGCTGGCAATCTTCTAATAAGTTGTAATGCGATTAAAAGTTCAGGAATTTCAAAACCCGCTTCCTTAACTTGAGTTTTCTTCTCATCGACTCGCTTGCAAAAAATTCCAATGGTTTCTTCTTCTGGATTAAACTCGAGCTCGAAAAATTCATCGATAAGAACTGCCATTCGGGCTTTGGAAGTTGGTTCGAAAATTGTTTTTAAAATGTTCCATGCTTCTTGACCATCTGTTGTGTGTCGGATTAACGGAAGAAATTTTCTCTGCTTTCTCCAGTCATACTCGAATTTTTCTTTCTCATTAGCTTGTTCTGGACATGGCTTATCTTCCACAATTATGAAGCTCCAACAACCACGATCCATCAGAACGACCTTCATGTCTTCTTTCCATGAGGTATAATTAGAACCATCCAACTTCGGGAATGCAAATGGCGAAGACTCCGCCGGCATATTCATCTTCCGATCTGCTTTATAGACTTCACAACAAACAGGCACAATCCTTTCGGTTTAATTTAAACAGCAAGGCTTAAACTGCATCTGGCGAAAAGGAGTACGGGATCACATGGCCCATAACCACTGTTGGCATGTCGTGAGTGTACTGTTGCAGAGTTAACGCAGATAAAAGGCAGTTTAAAATACAAAATAGCTTTAATCCAGTTTACTTAAAAAAAGAAACATGCTGCTGTCTTGCAGCGTAACACTCACTGACAGCCATCCATTCGACTGCTTGTTTAAAAACACAAATGAACAAAATATATAGATTGTAACAACCAATCAACTTCGACTAGTGCCGTAACTTCGGCTACGTCATGAAAATTAACCAATTAGATGCGTTTCATTCAGTGACTGAACAATTTCATTTGAATTTCCAACAGGGATCGCCTTGGAGCGCGAATGCCTTAGTAGTTCTACCCGCAGTGCGAGCTGGTGAGCTGAGAGCTATTGAAGGTGCAGTTATTGTCTACTAGTTATTAGTTATTTGCTGACTGTTGTGTTGTTAGGTAACAAAGTGCTGAACTGTTATTACCTGCGAATTGTTGTCTGTTTACATTGGTAATCTGCGCAAGAACTATTGTTTCCTGTACCTGTACTACGTGTTTTCCTGCATATTTGTAAATAAATCTTCATTCTCCGTTATCCTGCGTGTTGGACTGTTTACACCATACACCCGCAGCAAGACATTTTGCAACAATATTTATCCGAACGCCGTCGGCTTGCAGCATAAAATATTATGTTCAATTATTACATCAAATTTTGCCGACTGATTGTCAAAATGCCGTCTCGGGAAAAAATCTAGGGGGTGTCGCACTCCCTTACCTCCACCTCGCCACGTCCCTGCTTGGATGCTCTAGGAATGAAGTTTGTATGACATCAGCCCTCTCCCTGAACCTCCCATTACTTTAAGACATTTAAGACATTTTTTTTACCCCAGACATTTAAAATACTCGCTATTAGAAGAAAGGCATTTGTTGCCATTAACCAACAACCTCATTTTCAGTATGAAAGCCAGCTATAAGAATTGTAAAGCTGTGCGGACATCCAGCACTCTTTATTGATCCAACGAATATGAAAATAAACAGTGTCATTTTCTGGTCAATTTTATTTTCATTTGAATATTTGAAAAAATTTACTCCTTTTTATTATGTTATTTTCTCCTTAGCTGTCTAATAGTATTGGTCATGTGTGTATAAAATTTTATTACAATTCACAGAATACCATTCGAGATATCACATATTTCGTGTTTGTAACTTAATCTGGTGTTTGTAATGCAGTGTCTGATAAAATTAAATTCAACAGTGCGTTCCATTTTACAATAAAAGAATGCATTTGATACTGTTTGGTTTTGTAATCAGTTACGATTTTTTAATGATTTGTATTAAATGCTGCGAAGGATAATTACAAGACGATGCTTTATTTATAAATTTAAAACAAAAATCAAAAGTTCATTAATAAAGAATTATTTCATAGTGGGACATTGTCTTAGAACATTTTATAAATAAATACGGAGCAATTAAAGTCAGAAACTGAAACATAATTAAAGAAGTATTGATGTATACTAAAATTTAGAAAACCTTTTTCAATAAATTAATCGATTGATTTTAAAAGGGGACTTCTGACATTTTTAAAATTTTACAGGAGGAGAAAAAAACGAATGGGCTGTAAACAACATCGAAATTGATGACCAAGATATCTCTAATGTGCTTCACAGTAGAAAATGAACCTATTGACAACAACCAAAAAAATAATACAATTATTACCTTTTGCAAAAATATGAATTAAAATTTTGCAGAAGTCCCCTTTTAACATCAAACAGTATAAACGTTTCAGAATTTTAGGGAATAAATTTTATAAACCCAGGAATAATTTTAAAGTTATTCGTTTTTAAGTATAAGTCAAATTTAGAACAGAAAAGAAATTCAGGAAAGAATAATTTGAAGCCAGGAATATCAAGGAAACTCAAAATCCAAAATGAATTTATTTGTAAGTAAACTTAAAGATTTATTTGGATTCTTTTAAATTTAAGTTATTCATTTTTAAGTAAAACTCAGATTTAAAGCAAAAAATAAGGGAAAATGATTATAGAGCCTGGAATATCAATTAAAGTCAAATAAAATTCAAAATTTGTTTATTTACAAATAAATTTAAACTCAAACAAAACAAAATAAATGTAAAATTTATTATTTGTTTTTAAGCAAAATACAGATTTTAAAACAAAAATAAATTGTAAAAATATGTGAAAATAAATTTTAGTCCTCTAGAGGGTCAATTGAAGATCCTCGTGGGTAGGTTTGGATCTCTTGTCAAAAGGAGGGTATTCTTCTGCAATGCATTTTATAGTGTTTCCGATATCATCCATTTTGCTAGTCATTCATCGTGGTCGTCACAGGATCTCAGTGGGCAATCTTAAATCTATTTCTGTATTTCTTGGGAGTTAGAGCTGGTGTACTTTACATGACGAAACGGATTGATTTATTTTCAGAAATTTCAAAAGTTATTTTTTGTTCTTTTGCCATGTTTCTCCATAAAATTCTTCGCTCAAGCATTTTCCCTTGTAATACGTATACTGTCGATCTAGCGATGAACAGCTAAATTGAAGTTAAAAGAGATTTTCTGCGTAGAAAATGTTTTTAAAAAAATAAAACAAATGATTAAAAGGTTGCTATAAATTAATCATTTTAATTTAAGACTATTACTGGTAGAAAGCGCTTAAATATAAAAAATTAAAACTAAAAAATTCTTACAAATGATTTTAAATATCATTTGGTGGAAAATTGTTTGGTATCGTTCAGCAACATTACGCTATTTTTGTTTAGTTTATAGAAGAATATGTCAGAAGATAAAGCATCTTTCTTTCATTTATCAGCTACACAATTTTCTTTTTCAGACTGCTTTATTTAATATTAATCGCTGAAATTAAGAGGAAAATTTGTTTAATTCTCTTGGCATATTAGTGAAATAATTAATGTAATGAAAGGCCAAATAATCGATCTTTATCAATCTGGTTTTTCGTACAGACGAATAAGTAGGTAGCTTAAAATCAATATATTCACGGTTTCGTTATGGATAAGAAAGTAAATAAAAGATTGAGATCTCGTTAGCAATCTCATTGATTCCATGCCATGCAACAGGTCATTGACAGAAATGATACCTATACTTCTTATTAAAATGTAAATATTTAATGACTAATATATTTATGCATATACAAGTTCGCATTGCTTTTTTATGTTTAAAAAATATTATGTAAAAAATTTTCATTGTGTTTTAATTTTTTGTAAATAAACATGCATATAAAATCATGCATCTCGAATTCTTATTTATTAATGTTGCTTTGCCCCTAATGGAAACTTTAAAAATCGCAAAATATTCATTGAGAATATTACCCTATTAACAGCTTAAATGAAAAGTTTTAATAGAGTGTCCTATTTTTTACGTTTGCATATATTGAAAGAGCCCCTTGATCGTTTTTGTTGTATATCTCTAGTCATTTTGAACTGATTTACCATAAATTTTATATCTGGGGATTTTTAATTATGTAGAATCATTTAAAAGATTAAAAATGGGGTTTGCCAATGGAAAATTTGAAGGTGAGTCAAATATAAATATGTAGATGACCCCTTATGCAAATGCAGTTCACATATCTTTAAAGAAGACATTCTCTCAAATTCAATGATATAATTTTCTTGAATTCATCTTGTATAAATTATGAGAAATAAGAAGTGTTCGAATACTTTTTTGACGGACTGTACTAGTATTAATTACAGGGAAGTTCTCCATTGAAATATTTACTGTCTAATAATATGCAATAATATCGTATAATAAATCAAATTTGTAAAATTATTTAAAATAAGTCAGTTTGTTAAATAGAACTGAGTCTCTGTTCCCAGCTAAAAAGAATTCGTTTTCAAACAGTTATTTTGAGTGCATCAGATTTAAAAAAATCGCGAAAGCCTGTCTAAAATCTGTGAAGGTTGATTTCATTCGCTGTGCTGTGTGTGATTCGAACTTCGAACAGCATGAAATAATGTCCGTTCTCAAATGGGTATATATTTTTGATAAGAAGTACATTTTTTCTATTTAGTATTATCCAGAAATGTTAGATATTTTATATGAAGATTAATATATGATCATATTATCGTATGAAATGGTAGAGAACAAAGTTAAAAGTTTTCTCATAGGTAAATAAATAGTTTTATCATAGGCAGCTTTTAATAAGAGTGTGACGTGGAAATCGATGGAAAACTCGAGTCATTGATTCCAGATTCCTGACATGACAGTTGTCCAAAATAGCTAATTGACTGCAGAAGGCAACATAAAATAATGTAAATCTTATTCTCTGGGATGATGTATTCCTGAAAATGACTACCGAAATATTTAAAATGAATGCTCATCATTCACTCTAATAATCGAAATGGCAGAGTTGTCCGCAAATGCGATATCTGATGGTTTGGATGTGACTAAACAGTCCATGTGAACTAGGCTTTAACATCATATATTTCTGCTTAGCTGGAAATTAATTTGTTGAGTTTCGACTTGAATCAATCGCTACATCAAAAGGAGGAAAAATAAAACTCTTTCTTCATTTCGGGGCTTCCTTTCAGCCTGAGGCCCGTGGCTTAGAACACTCTAGACCTCTAATGCACTTCCATATACACTAAGGTCATATATCAGCCTTTTAATTTATGAACGTCTACAACTACCGCCCTAAAAGAGGTGTCTAGGTATACTAAAGAAGCAATGCGCTATTCACTGAAACTATTTACAAAGCTCTTCCGGTGGCAAAGTCAGGAATTAACGTAATAATCTCAAACTATGCGAGATACGGGAAAATAGTCAATTACAAAATTGCAGAACGGTACTGATTTAGTATGAAAAGTCTCCTAGAGCTCATTAATACCAGGAATAAAAAGCGAAGAACGCTTGTATGTTTGTTAGCGCTTTTCAACATTGTTAAATAACTGAAAGTGTCAGAAACGAGGAACTGGTTTTAAATAGAGACATTTAACATCGGTGGTTACTATGCTCTCCGCCAGCCACAATATACATCTGGTCTCTAAATAAATTTCACGCTAAATATTTTGCAGCATTTCAGATGACAAGCTATCAGAAGCTTCAGTCATAAGGCATAGGAGATCCTATAGAATTGTCGTAGGAATGGCACCTGTCTTTTGAAGTAATCTCACAGGCAGAAGTCCATTGGGGTGAGTTCCGGTGAGCTTGGTGACCACTAAACTACCACAATAGTCGATAATTTGTTGCTCTAATGTCTGGACCGGATACCTTTTTACGACTGAAGGAGGGGTGAAATATTGCTGGTATCAAACATTCCGCATTCAAGCAACTGAAGATTGTCCAAGAGATCGGCTAATTTTCTTTCTGATGTTTTTAGCTATGTAACAATGACGAAAATTTTGAATAAACAAGCGTTTTATCCGTACAACTCTTAGCATTCATGCGTACAATCTGTCTTTTTGTAATAAATCGATTCTTGTGATTCAATATCTTCCTATATCTCATATAGCTTTTAAGCTAGCTATTTACTTGGCTGCTACGAGTCTCTGCAAGCGGTCTCATCGAATAGGATACAGCCACTTTACTCTGACTAAATACAACTTTTTTGACTACATACTTCGGCGTTCAAAAGTTAGAAGGTCATAAAGGTTTTAATTTGGCATTCTGAAAACGATTTTAATGATTGATCCTCCATGTTATGGCAAGAAATGTAAGCATCATCGAAAGTCAAAAATAGAATTCTGCTATGTTAGTACAAAACTGACATATCGGATAATCAGAGGTTGTGTGAATCAGATGAGGTTTCCCCACTGATAGCAACAGCAGTAACTCTCTCATGCGACTAAGGACGGATTTTGATTAATATTAATCGATATATATTAGTGCATAAAAAAAGAAAAACAAAGCTGAAGAAACCTAACAGTGAAGGTAATACCCCCCCCCCTTTGTTAATCTATTTTTGCTTACAAAAGAGGCAACGGTTCCTTTTTTCTGGACCTTTCACATTTCCCCCATCGGAGAAGAATGAAAAGTTGCATCGAAAGCGTTTAATTCCGCTTTTAATTATTTCCGAACGTGTTGAATGCGAAATCGTGAAAAGCTCGCGCATGTTTAATTTGGCGATCGCGCAAGCCCCACATTATGAAAACCTACTTGTGTGGGGAAAATTCTTTTCGCTCTTCACTCCTCCCTGAACTTGGGTCCAATTCACCGTTAAAAGTGATGACTAAGGCTAAAATAATGACGTGCATTAAAGTTTAATTTGTGCTACGATGCTCTCTTACCCCTCCCTCTCGTATTCTTTGCTGCCCGAGCCTTTAGTCTTCTTTCACGTCCTAATAATAATAAGCAAAAGCATTTAATCCCCCTTATACTTTCAACTTCTACGGCCTGCAAGGAAAATTTCCTTTTGAAACGGAAAATACACACTAAAAAAGAACAGCGTGTTTTTCTTTTTTCTTTTTTTTCCTAGGCAGTGAATACGATTTTAATTTCTTTTTCTTACTTTAAGAATGCGTTTTTAAAGCGGAACTTTTGAAAGTTTCTGATTGGCGAATTCTTGAGCAAGTTATCTAGGCAAGTGGAAAGTTCGTTGGGGGAAGATTAATGCAGTTTTCCTTCGTCCCACGCATTCCTTGTCCAGTGGTGCTTAAGTCCGCATCGATTCGGCCTGCCGACCCTGATTGCCTACAAACTGATGATGGTTCAAACTTGGGCTTCGGCGAAATGCACAGCAACTGCTAATGCATACTTGAAATTTTTAAACTGCCCTTTTTTTTCCCCCGCCGATACCTTACCGCGTCAACGAATACTTTGATAAAGTATATCGTGTATAGATCGGCCGATATTCTGAGTTAAAAAAAAAGAAGCACCGACTGCAGCGAAAACTGGAAACTTATTTTTTCTTCAAGGATTGAAACTTAAGCGCAATGAGTTGAAAGGAAGTTTGAGAGAATTTATTAAGAAATGGAGCTCGTAGTTTTCAAGTTAAAATTAATTTTGAGTTATTTTTTACGAATGAAAACAAAGATATTTCAACCATGACTATACGTTAAGAGATTTGATTTAAAATGGTAATTTAAGTTGCATTCTTTCTAAAGCTGGTCCTTTCAATTTGTAAGTTAAAAAGCGATATGACTGCAGACTTTTTAGGGTAGTCTGACATCAAAACAAATAAATGTTGATGAAATTATTCGAGAAGGAGCACTGCACATTATTTACAGAAACGAATAAATTCCTTTTTGTATCATCCAATATTTATAATTCATCTCATGCTTTTGCTTGAAAACTAATTCAGTAAAAATTAACATAACTGGTTGACTGTAAATTTTTTTACTTGGCATTTTTATGATTCACAATTTGTCAATTAAGAAAGCAATTATCATTTGTCTTTTCGGGAGATTGCACCTAATTCATAAATGGGCAGAAGCATGTTAAAAAGTAAAGTTCGATTTCATGTAATTTTTTGCATTAAGCATCTATGCATACGAAAAAGAATAACATTTAAGGGAAAACGACAATTGATGTTATATTGATATTCCACAATATCTTACCGATATTTATCTTATCAATTTAACATTTTAAAAATTGCTGCTTGTTTTCCATGTATAAAGTAAAAATAATGCTCTTATAGAAAGAAAATGCATCCTCTCGAAAAAGTTCCTTTGTGTAACTTCCGTCATGCATATTTTCAAATTACATTTTTACAAGCACAAAACTAAGACTACAACAACACTTGAAAGCCAAGACTTGATGTCACTTTTAAATAGGTTATTTCGTTTTTCTGGAACGGTATTTGAATTTTGTAAGGAATCATAAGGCTGTAAATAGGATATCTTTATAGAAAAAATTTGCAGAACACGCATAGAAAACAAGTGCATTTATTGGCTGTAAGAGAATATGTCTTAATATTTCAAGTTACAAATTAAATTATTAAATGAAAAGTCATTTAATTGGTGAATAACAAATTAAGTGAATATAGTATAATATCGGCGTATTTTTTATTGTAGATTTTTTTTCATTTAGGCAATGAAGCAGGGAGTCTGTACACATCATTTTAGAATATGTATCAAGCTGTACGTTATGCATTGTGCTTCCAATTTCTAATGGTAAGTAGTTTCAATCGCGGATGTTCGTACCATCGTAAATAAAATAATCTCTGAGGAATTTAATACTGAATTGAAATTTTTCCATACGAAAGAAAATATGCATTTTCCCTGCTTGAAAGGTTGTGACAAAACCAAAAATAATAAAATGTTAAAATTCCAATTCCTGAATAATTAAAAAAATTATAAGAATTGTGTCTAGCTTAGACTTTGCAAACACAATTGCAAAATAAACAAAATAAAGCCATTATTATACTGAAAAGTAATTGTCCTTGTATTTTTCTAAAATCTCTCCATTTTTTTCAGCCTTCGTCCGGGCGCAATAAAAATGCTAACACATTCAAGCGCCATTCATCTGTGAGATTAAAAATTAAATTTTTGCTTAGGTTTAAGGAAAAGATTAGCAAACCGAACTTTTCACTTACTACAAAGCTATATTTGCGTTTTTAAATAACTTTTTTGCATTTCCTTGCAATTTCATCTAACAAAATTTAAACAAAAATGGTCTGGGATACGAAACACCGTTTGAAACATAAATCTCTTCTTCACCAGAGATATTCAGTAGGGTGAAGAAATTAACCGTTGGCCACATCTGTAGATTTCTTGCCGCATTATTTATTGTCGTTTCTACAATTTATCAACTACATCAACTCCAGATTTGGCAGCATTGTAATCCAAAACCATTTGGGGATTTCCTATGTTTCATAATTCTGCATACATGAAATTACAAGCACATTTTCCCTCTTTTTCTGGCACATGTGTCACAAGATACTAAAGTCAAATTGTGTCCATTTGTGTCCACGAAATTCAGTCGGGAGTTGACATTTTTTTCCCCGTAAGTTTCCTTAGCATTAACAACTGTTTTCATTGAGAGCCTGTGGAATTCGACATGAATTCTACAGGCAATTCACAATTTTGAAGCAATATATTGAAAATAACGACCAATATAATTGAATTAGGGGCTGGGAAATAGGTATACGAACTTTTGCATATATATAAAAAGAAATATTGAGAGAAATTTTGAAAATTCGGAATTGGAAAAATACACGTAATCGGGCGCAACTCATCTACCAAATCAACGTGCCATTCACGTACACCAACTAAGCACTGGAGAAAAAATCATGATACCCTTATATGAATGGTAAGAAGTCAGGAAGCTACTAGAGGTCCCATCCCTTTCTCGGTAAAATCCGAACTTAAGCACAAAAAAATATGGGTGTTTCATCTCAGAGATTAAATGCGCCCAATCGAAGGTTAAAAAACGTTTCTTCTAATTATTTTAATAAAAAGTTTAGAGTTTATGGGTAATTATAGAGGCCACAATATCGCAATTAGTTCCAAGTAGGTCAAAATGTATTAACATTTAAAAACTCTACATAAATATCGGTTTTGGAGCCTGCAGAATAGTTGAACGTTTTTCCTCCATTAACAAAATTTAGACTTATAATAAAGTTAATAAGAATTTATGTTTTCTCAGAATGAAGAATTGAATATCTATATTCTCTCTAACTTGTTGAATATATATAGTTCTTAGATTGTTACACAGGGGAATGGGTAGAATTAGGAATTCTTTTTCCCGAGATTCGTTTTAAGTGGATTGGAAGGAAAACATTGCTCTGACAGACATTGACTTAGAAAATGTCGTCTGTTTTCTAAGAAAAAGTTTTTAGAGAGCCACATCCTTCTCCGTTTCTTTAAACTAAAGCTGTCCATTTATTAGTTGATTTATGCTGCACTAAATAAATCTTATTTTGTACTATTGTAAAAAAATGCAAAATTAGTTGTATTTGAAAAAAATTATTGCCCAACTGAAATTACTGCACACGGAGTTAAATTTTGTATAGATTTTTCAGCGCATAAAAAGTACAAATAGAGGACGTTAATTTTCTAGGTTCGTGCAATAATGATACATTCAAAGGGATATCTTGTCAGATGTCGCTATGCTAAAGGTCCCTTCTTCATTTATCTTTAAAACGGTTTATTAATTTCCAATCTATGTAAGTTTAGCCCGGCATTAAATAGAAAGAAAATAATTTTAATTTATTTTCGTTTACTTTTTATTTGTTACTAACTGATGTACTCGGCGTTACTCAGAATTCAAAATTTTCATGCCTTTGGGAATAAAAAATTAGCCATTTAATGAATTGACACACAACCTAAATAAAACTTTCCTTATGTAATATCTACGTAGGCCAATCAAAAAGTTAGTTGCACTCTTTCGTAAAAAATCTTGGTAAAAGGGAATTTTGTTGATTCTTTGTGGCAACATTGCAGACACGTATCTGCAGCGCGTGGCATAACAGCTTGGATGTAGCAGTCTTAGTTTCATGCTAATCAGTCTTGAAGAAGTCTTGGCAACTCTAGGTGGTGTCCATTTTGGAAATGTGTGCATTGGCTCTTTTCTTGTGGTAACTGCACTGAAATTTATCGGCAATTGCACGAAATGTATGATGAAAATGCAATATCGCGTATCATCGATCATATTTCGTGAAGTGTCGAGTGTAACATTTTCAGACGTGCCGATGTTGACGACTCTTACTGTAAAGGAAGACAATCAACTTCGACAAATGCCGAGGTCGTTGCTCGCGTGAATGAACGAATTTTTGCTAACAGAAGAAGAAATCGCAAATGAATTAGATATTTCACATGGAAGTGTAGATAAGATTATTGTCGAACATTTTGAATTCCGTAAATTTTGTGCTCGATGTGTGCCCCGTCTATTCAGGGAAGAACACAAAGCCCAACAATGGTTATTGGACATTGGACAGAAATTCTTCGCAGAAAACAAAGAAAAACTTAGGTCATGCCTCGGACAAACGTTTAAATAAAGGAAGTGATTCTGTGAAAAAGTAGCTTTTGTATGGAACTTAACACTTTGTTGACCGGCAATTTCATACAAAAATTTATTTTGTTGACCGGCCATTTCGCACAAAAATGTATGCATGGCACCCGCTATTTGATATAGAAAATATCTCATGTCACCGGGGCAAAAAATGTAATTGAGTAAAATTCGAAGTGATTGTCAAAACATTTTATTGGCACAAAACAATAGTAAAACTAATAACAATAATAATAATAATAACTAATAATTTTTTTTGTATGGTAAAAATTAAAGCATTCACCGACGTGTAAAGGTACACAACATGTCTTACAAATATATCTCGTTTCGCTGCGCTTTCCTTTTGAAGAGCATACTCGACACTTTCTTGTTGGATTTGTTTTAGATGCAGTAATTATTGGTTCTAAAACGTGGTCCAGAAGTTTTCCTGAAAGCCTAGATACAGGATCTTTGTGTGGAGCTCTTTTAGATGCATGAGAAGTATTTGCTGGTTGTGTGTTGCTTTCAATTGATTCCGAAGATAGCCATATCCTAGCTACTTCTAAGAGAAATTTTTTGTATCTTATTTTATTTTGGCACTTCTTCGAATAAATCACGAAAGCATTAAATAGAAGGCAATTGATAAAAAAAAATGCTGTTTTTTTGGACAATTTGATGCTTTTTCGCAGTATGCTGCTGTTTGCCAAATATTGATCTGCACGATCGACTCCTTTCATATATTTATTGTATTCAATTATACACGAAGGTTTTATTTTATCGTTTATATAATTTTTATTCGATTTCCAGTTGTTATCATAGACGCATCATGAATTGTTGAAATCATTCGCACTAACCTTTTATCCTTCCATGTGAGGAGCAGAATCGGTCCTTTCCGTAAAAATGTCATTTGCCTTCTCTGAAGATTTTTGGATTTTTCTATAAGTAATTTTGGCAAGCCACGGTTTTCGCGAATGGTACCACATACACGTATTTTATTTTCAAGTAAAATACTAGCTGTTGAAACGTTGTTGTAATAATTATCTTGATACACGTGATGATTAAATCCAAAATACGGTTGCAAAATTGACAATATTGTTTCTTCAAGTTTTTTCCCAACACCAGAATAAACTTCAAAGTTGCAAATGTACCCTGACTCACTTTCACAAACCATTCTCACTAAAATTCCGTATTTTGTAATTTTTGCAGGATTATATGTTTTGAATTTTAGACGTCCTCTCCATGGTATCATTGCTTCGTCTAATGATAATTGCTGCTTCGGTACATACATCGATTGACTTTTGGAAATAACGTAGTCTAAGAGAGGTCTAATTTTATAAAGCCTATCTGTACTAAGTACATTTTCAACGTTATCACTGAGGTGGAAAAATGTGAAGATCTGTTCAAACCTCATCCTGCTCATTGTTTTAGGGAATATTGGTATTTCCACCAAAGGGTCAGTTGACCAATAATCTCTCCAGCAAGTTTTTTTCGTTTGTCCCATCAATACCAACAATCCAAGAAACTTTTTCATATCGTTCGTTGTTACTTCCTTCCACTGTAAAGTTTTGGCTGAATTTTTATGCAAATCTTTCATTTGGGTGTGATATAGATTTGTTTGAGAAACAACTAAATTAAAAAATTCTTCATCAAAAAACGAATCGATTACATCAACGATGCTTGGTGGATCACATTCGAAGTTCGGTACTCTCGAATTTCTCGAATAATCTTCCAAAGAAGGAACAATATCAATATCATTCCACTCTTCATCACTATCTGCTTCACTATCGGAAAGAATTCTTCTTTGTCGTTTTGATGGTCTAATGTCTGAATCATCACTATCAGAATCACTGAACTCGACATCACTCGGACAATCCTACAAAACATCCGCATATAACTCGCTAAAACGTTCTTCCGACATGGTTCAAATTTTTTAAATTTTTACAATGCAATGGAAACAGAAATCAGAAAAGTAATTTTGATTTTGAAAAGCCAACATGACAAAATTTTGCATTGCAAGTGTCGTATTCAAGCTATTTATTAGGAATGGTTTCGCATCCCCTAACAGGGGGATGCGTATTTATACCCCAAACTGACCAATCAGATTGCGTATCTGATCTAATCCCAAACATAACAAAAGTAGCCAATCATACGGCTACGACAGCAAGTTTTTGAAAAAATATTTGCATTTCATGAACTTAGAAAAAAATATCACAGTGCAAAGACGAGTTATCTCGTCACCGGTCAACAAAGTGTTAGGTCCACATGTTATCAGAATTGTAAAATTTCGATCTTGAATTTGTTTCCTGAAATAGTGTAACTAACTTGTGGGAAAAAGTTGAAGTACTCGTAAAAAATCAAATACTTATAATCTAACAAAGGTACCGTTGTTACATAAGAAATCAGTTGTTGAGGACCAAATGTATATGTTATTAGTAAAAATATAAATACATATATCAAAGTGTAAAATTTATTTCATATTAACACTCAACGTAATTTTTAAATATATAATATTTTCAATGTAAAAAATGATAAAATATTATATTTTTATACACAAAATTCCCTTGTGTGTGTAGTTAGCAACTTTGTTTTTAATTAAACTGAAAATATCGGCTGCAGCAAAAAGTTTTTAAATTTATGGACGAGTTTTCTGTTTTGTTTATTTGCATTAAAATAGGACTTCTGCCATAACCACCGACTTCCGGTGGCGATGATAAGTCAATGGGTATCTTCAAAATTTCAAAACTCTGTTTGAAGATGTAAATTAATATTTTAAGTAGAGTTTTCTAATGTTGTTATGACTTAAGGACGCTTTGAAAATATTAAATTTCACGTTCCTATTGCTGTAGCTCTAAATGTTTACCTAAAATAAGTGCCTAATTTTGTGAAAAGGCTACCATAATTTTTTGTTATCGCTCTTTTTGGCGACTTCTAAGGCTTGTTTGACTGTCAAATTTTTAAATATACGATTTAGCTAATTACAATTGTTCCATTTGGACTTTAGCAGCTTTAAGAGTTTTTTAAACCGATTTAAATAAAAAGGATTACACAAACTCAAATAATACAGAATTCAACGCTTTGTGTACTAAAGAAAGAACCGATTCAAATTTGACGCTTGATACAGTATCCAAATGGATTTGGCGATTGCTTAAATCGGAGGATTATCGGAAAACGATCTGTGAATCCAAAATAAACCAACCAGAAAACTCGTCTATACACAATACCAAACGATTTTTAAACATCGCGAAAACTTTTTTTTCCCGTAACTTCTAAATAGTTTTTAACAAATGCTATAAAGCTTAATTAAACATTGCGAGGGGTAGTTTGGAAACAAATGAATCATATGAGTTAAAATTTCTATTATATTTTCAGATTATAGGAATGGAAGCACTTATGATAAAATAATCTTTTCTATACATGGAAACACAATTTTTTAATAATAAAAATTAGATATTTAATTAATTGTTACGAAGCCTTCACTATTTTTGGTGTTCAAATATCGTAAATTCTTATCCATTCTAGATAATTACAACTTTCTTTTGCAATTTTAGACTATGCAATTTTCAGCTAGCTACAAACAAAAATAATTGATATCAATAGCCTATTCAAAACTAAGGATTCCTAGACCTATACTGAACATCGTCACATCACATATGGAACTCTCAAACTGCTTTATGATAATAGATATTATTCTTTGTTTCTTATTCTTTTGAATTTATTAACTTACATTTCAATAAGAGAAAGAATAACTTCAAAATCCTTCACTTTCTCAATATCGAAACAGGAAAGAATATCAAGCATGATCACATCTAATAAGATATCAATTATAAATGTTAAACAGATATTTAAAATTCATTTTTGTCAACACTTTACCCACAATAAACAAGTTAACACTTTCGCAATGCGAATCAAGATTCTCTTTCTGCGATATGAATTTTGAAGTCATTGAAATACCCAATTTTATCTGACAGTTTGAGCCAAAATTGTCTGACGCGAATGTGTTAAATCTTGAAATATTTCGGAGGATACAGCAATGAGATTGTAAACTCTTAACCCGAAATATTCTTCTGTGCTCAAGGGTATACATATCCTAAATTTTATGCTTCAATACTTTCACTCTGTAATTACTTTAAGTTTCTTTTCTTTCTTTCTTTTTTTCCTTTTTATGTTCCTATCATCAATGTTTCGTAATGTGTTTTATGCCTTACAAATCACAGGAAACGTATTAAAAACTATTCCCGTAATTTCTCAGATTTTTTTTTGCACTAAAATAAGTTATAAAGTTCTTTGTTCTCAGACGCCCTGTGTTAATAACGGTAATAATGAAATGAAGAATAATTTTTCTTCCTTCCTACATGTTTTAAAGATTTTTTTTCTCTCATTCAAAGAAATATTTATGGTAAAATATATTACAAGTTCACATTGCACATGAAATCTTGTCAAAAAGAAAAATTTTCTCTCTTTAAATACTACGCATGTCAAGAGAACAATTTACAAAAGCAAAATTTTTCAAAAGTTAAAAATAAAAAAAAAAGATTCAAAATAAAGTTCCTCCACTTTGTATGCCTACATTCGACAAAAGAAAGTCTATCACGATAACAACACGCTATATAACACGGCTTTAAAAAAAGGCAGGGAAAGGGAAAAAAAGGGGGGAAATTTATCGAACACGTTTCTTTTAAGGAAATATTGTACAGATTGAGGAGGAGGGGGCAGCAAAGAAGCGAGGGAAAAAAATAACCACGTTTTGTGGTTCGTACTATCTTTATGTCAGTTTTTCCCTGAACTTTTTTCGACTAATCAAATCACGCTAGGATCGCGGAAGAGACTAAGAACTGCGTGCGACGTGTTTCTTTTATGTTGCCTGTCCCCGGTAGTGCCCCTATCTCTCGGAGCGGGAGTGCGCGAACACTGTCGACAGAGAAACAGACAGACTCGCTTCCAGCTCATTCATATTATTATCTTTCAGACGTCGGACTTATCTTACTTCCCTTTTCAGCGCCCACCCCCCGGAACATTTCTCTGCTACCTCTCTCCTTCGTCTCCAGCTTCTTTTCTTCTTCCCATACTTCGGAGGAACTTCGTCTTTTTACTTTTCATCAGTATTATTAAACGTCCTATTCTGTCTAAAAAAAGTACCGCAAACCTTTGTTTTAGAGAATGCCACCTCCCATCTAGTCGATTTATGTGGTAAAGAAATGGAGGGAAAAACCATAGTTTATACTTTCACTTATTTATTTTAATATACCATTCAGAAATATTTTATTCTCTTCTTTAAAAACAAAGGTTTTGTTGGTTTAATTATACTAACGTTTCATTTCTGAAGCTACAGAAGGGTTAATTTGCGGCGGACCTAGAAATTGTGAACTGTGGTCAGATGCGAAAACGACACTTGAGCCTGTATACTCTATCCAAACTTCCATGCCACTCAAACGTGAGGGTGTGACCCTCGAAGGCAAATTTAACGTTCACCCAGTGGCGTAGCGAAGGTAAGTGGCGCTCGGGTCGTAATAAGATTTTATCGCCCCCCCCCACACTCCGTTATCATCAGTGATTTAGTTTGTGTAAACGGCGCCCGGGACATGGTATTTTTGCCTCTCATCGTATTTGTCTTTAAAAAGTGACATAAACGCATTAATGTTTTGTCACCATGGCAATTGGCATAGCGAGGGTATGCGACTCCCAGAAAATATGATTTTTTTTTTATCCCAGTCGTCATCATAGCAAGTGTAAATGGCATCAGGGATATTGTATTATTTTTACGTCCCCTCATCATATTTTTCTTTAAAAATGATATAAACAGAGTAATATTTTGACTATGGCGCCCCCTAAAATTGGTGCCAGGAGCATCTACACACCCCTGACCCCGGTCGTTACGCCACTGCATGCATCAGGTCCATATACACGACAGATCTTCCGACGAATCGGATCTCGAGACTCTGCCAGGTGGTAAGGTCTCAGCTTCGGGCCACAAGGTTCCAGGTTCGAGACTCCATAAACGATGGAGTGTCATGGAAGTTTGAACGGAATGTACTGGCTCAGGTATCGTCTTTGTCGTCTGGCCACGGTTCAAAATTATGATATCCATCCCAAAATAGCCTTGTGTAGCGTCAGTCATGCCATCGAAGGTCAGACGCCTTCACGTGGACGTGGAGTGGAAATATGGAGAGTAGTAGCCAATTCAGGTGTCGTCCTTCGTCATTTGACTTTTTTTAAAGTTTCTTTCATTATACAGAGGACAAAAAGGCCAATGAAGTCATTTCTCCCAAGGTAAGTTAAGATGTATGAGAAATTTTCCGTCTACAGATTCAGCTGTTGATTAGATGCTTTTTGTCAATCTAACACATTTATTTCATTAAAAATGAATTTGCCTGCGTTAAAGAAATATTTATTTCTTTTACCATTTGCACTTATTTTAATACACAGCATTACCGGGGAATTTTTCTTTGACATTTTGTTGAACTCAACAGGAGATGGGGAATGGTACGCAATTGTTTTCGCGGAAACATAAATTTTAAAAAATATGATTAGATCATGATCAGCTTTTCTACAATCGTTTCTCCATATATTTTCTGTTCACATCTTCTTTAACCTCAGAATTGTGTTTTAAATCTTAGAATAGAACAACATGACTTTGATTAACAGACTTGAAACGTTTTTCTCATTTAGATAGAATCGGAATATAGGGTTTGGAATGCGGTGTCAGTCCTTTTCTCAAGTCAGATTGTTGATTGGCATGAATAATATTGCTCTCTGTGTGAAACATTTGATGCAAAGTCTATTTCAAACCGAAGAGCAATAAAAAATGAATAAATATATGATTTTCGACAGACCGTACATTTATTCAGTTTTCGTATACTCCAATTCTCACTAAAAATGAATTTTTAACAATAAAACATACATCTCAAACTATACACACAATGCATATATGTATATTGGGAAAGAGTTAAGAATTGATTTTTCAACTTCTTGCTTTCTATATAAACTTATTAGGTGAAAACGTATCCAATTATCAGCTATGAATTAAATGTGATTTGTGAAATCAGAGACGTTTCTGACATTTCTTCGACAAATTTAAAATGGATTTCAAAGATGAATTTTCTACTCCTTGTGAATAGCAGATAAATTCATAGGCTTTCAGGAAACAGAAAATATTTTTTAGTAAAATAAATCAGCTTTAGAAAGTAAAAAAGAACTTTTTACCTTAAAAACTTTTTAAAAGCAGTGTTATTCCAAAAGGAAGTGTGGTGAATGTAAACTCTGAGAAGTGAGCAAGACGACTTTCATTTATAACACACGGCTTGAAGAAAAATCTAAATGAAAAGTGCAGATTTTTCGTTCAGATTATTATTATTTAAACACTGAAAAATGGTTTTCTATTTAGAAAGTCTAGGCTCAAGAGATCAGGTCAATATATAATTATACCGGAGATATCCAACAATTAAAACTTACATTAAATCAGCAGACAACAAGTCAGTGATAGCTTCAAGTAACTGTCTTTATTGAATAGAGTCTCGGCATGACTAGATGAAGAAATTTTCAAAAAGTTTTTCGTATGTGTTATCGTAACTCCTTTCGATTTGTTTATTTTCAACTTATTAAAAATTTTTAGGATACATCTTTTTTGTTTGTTGATTGCATCTTTCCCCCTAGAACCTACTTACTTCTTAAAGTGTATGATAGTTAGGACTTTCTTGTTAAAGAATGAAAGACAACTTAAATCACATGATATAAATTATAATGTAAAATAGAATTATTTTTGTGTGTTATGATAGATTAATCTTCATGTATATCATAGCAAATTTTGTTAGTGGGTCATTTTTATTTTTTCGCGAGATTCCTTTGTGGCAATCAAATGTTTTTAATCCCAGATATTCTCCCCTTCCCCCCCCTAAAAGGCCAAAGGCCAAATTTGAAATATATATAACACATAAATAATACCAAAAACAAAACGCAAAAAATACATTAAAACAAACGCGAATTACGTTAAGTATTTCGTTAAGTTATAGTTAATTAAAAAAAAGTATTCTATTCGATTTCGAAGGAATTTCAATAGAAATTTGCTGTTTACTCTAATGGATTTTACAATTGTTAGAACATCCATTAACAGAAAATCAGTGGCGGCGAAGGGGGCAGTCGCCCCCTACTTTTTGATGGAAAATTTTAATTTTTATTTCATTTTATCTGCTTAAATCTAAGAATTATTAAAAAGCAAGGATTTTCGGGAAAGTTAGCTAAGTTTGTAGCTAATTTTTTAAATATTCTGTGGTCTACCCCAATAGTCCCGGGTACTTTAAACTTCTTCTTACGGGCTGTACTTTACAACTGTTGTACCAGAATTTTTTTTACCTTTGAATGCAGGTCGATACAACTGCTGTACCAGGCACAAGGGAGGATTTCACTCCCCGCATTCAACGCATTTCTTCTGGTTTAAATCCCCGTAGCCAAAAGGTTAAGATGTCTATAAAATTTTTGCTTCCCCCCTACTTTTTCAACCCAATTGCCACCACTGTAGAAAAGAAAGCGTTTGCTATCGCGTAGAACCGAGTCCTAATATTTTTATGCCAATTAATATAAATATAGATATGATCAGATAACGTCTTTAAACTTTTTATTTAAAAAATTTATTTTTAGTATAGAAATTAAATAAAGTTTGAAAACGTTTGTTCTTTTTTGCTAGAAATATTTATTTCTTAAAAAATGTTTCCAATGTGTATACATGATGCATTTTAAGACATTTGAAACAAGAAGTCACAGAAGAAGATGTACAAAAAAATAAAGCATTTCCTTAAATTCTCTCGCCCCTTTTCAGTGACTTCCTAATCTTCAACTAAAATGAAGCTACTTTTTATTGTAATATTTTTCTAAAATTCTTCATAATACAAGAAATATAAAACAGAAATGAAGAATCTGAATCTGATATAGTGTTTCTGTATGAAGAAATTATATATAGTCTTATAATGTATATAAATGTATAAAACTCTTGTACTATTAAAATTTCTATAAAATTACAAAATAAAAAGGAGTTTATACATTCTTATGCATTCATTTTTAAGTAGAAGCAAAAGCTTTCACAAAATTGGTAGAATAATTCATTAAAATACGAAAGTTAGTACAAAATTATTTGAAGAAACGTCGGATAAGTGAAAATTTTTGTTTAGAATGGCTGGAGAAAAAAGAAATATTTCATTTTGAAAGAATTTCGTTTGAATTCGAAAATAAAGTTGAAAAGCAAGATTCTTTTAATTTAATGTTTGTCTAGAGTTCAGACACATTTATTATTTTATTTACTTGATAATTTAGCAAGTTAAATATATTTTGAAGTCATAAGGTATTTGTTTTTTCAGTAGTTTCAATTTGAGCAGCTGCGCAGTAAGTGGTGAAAGCATCGTAAAAAAAATCGAAACAAAATGAAACACGGAATTCTACTTTTTGCACTTCCGAGAGGTACTACCTGTTCCAACTGCATAACATTGCACACATCAATTAACCAAATACTTTCTGTTTTTGAATTAATTTAATCTAAGTGCCTATTGTAAAGTAATACACACGCTCGCAGGCACAAACTTACGCTGAGAGGACAAAAATGACCCCAATATACTTTTTCCTGCCGAAAGTAATTCAAACAGCTGGTTTATGCGGCCTTTCCGAGAACATTGCAGTACCTTCGATGAAGTATTTATTCTACTGCTTGTGCCAGCGTGCCATCTGATATGCTAAACATGGAATTCAGAAAAGGGCACAAATCTGTATTGTACCTGACGGAGACCAGTTTGAACACCGAAAATAAAGGTATCTTTTGATAATTAGGGGTTTTTTTCTCACTTTTTAACATGTTTCGTCAAGTAACAGTGTTGAAAATCGCCAACAAATAAATGTGCGTTTTAAGTGTTCTGTTCTTCGTATTAATGTTTCCAAGTGTCTTTTTGTGCTAAATCGATAATACTCTACAACTTTGTCATGGACTTTTTTCCTCTATCTTGTACCATTTTCGAGATAGGGACACTCCTCCGCAGTTTTGTGCCAGGTGGAGCTGTAAGCGGTCTCATAACGTAGCTCATAGCCACTTTACTAAACCTAAACATCATTTTCATGACTATTGCTGCTGTCTTTCTGAAGTTAAGGATGTGTGTGTAAGGGATTTAAGTAGGACCCTGTACATAAGGGTGGATCAAAAATTTTTTTTTCAGAATTTCAAAACCTACCTATGCGGAAAAGATGTTCTATGGTATCGAGAATAAGAGAAAAATAATAAAAAAAATTTAATTCAAAATTTAATACTGCCGCAAGGGGTTTGAATTTTCGAAAAAAAAATGGAAAAATACTGAATTTTGATTATACCATTTAAAAAAATATTATTATTAATCAAAACTTACTTATGCGGAAAAGATGTTCTATGGTATGGAGATTAAGAGAAAAATAATAAAAAAAATTAAATTCTAAATTTAATACTACCAAAAGGGAGTTGAATTTTCAAAAAAAAAAATGGAAAAATACTTAATTTTGATTATTGATTATACGATTTTAGATTCGAAATAATTGTTTTTTTTGCAATATAAATAACCAAATGTGATGATTAATGAGTAGTGAGTAGTATAATGTACATTGCAACATTTTATGACTCAGCTCCCCTTCCCCACACCGTCAAATCAGTTCAGTTAAACAACTAGAGCAGTAGGCAATCCCATCTTTTTTCTGTCTCCTGCTTTATCCTCCCACCCCTCCATAAGTCGGAAGTGGTACTTCAAAGAATCTTCCCCACAGTCACACCTGTAGTGACAAAAGTTTTAGCTGCAGTTAGAACATTGGACCGATTTGGTATTTCCGACCGAGCCATCGTGTGAGCTGCTCTTCAAGATGTGGGCATTATCTCAGAAAGCAATGTTTTGAATGTTGCTGATAGAAATAAAATTCGGCGTGGGAGAACAAAGGCAAGAACCACTCTATTGTCTCAGTACATAAAAGATTATGACCATGATCAGTTTGGTTTATACTTCGATGGGCGAAAAGACAGGACTCTATCAATGGAAGACAACAGAAGAAAAGTCATAATAGAAGAACACGTAAGCTTGGTAAAAGAACCTGGCTCTGAGTACATTGGGCACATGTCTGTAAATTTCGGGAGAGCGCAAATTATTGGAAATAACATACATAGTTTTTTTTGTCATGAGTTGACAATACATAGATGTAACAAAGTTGGTTACGACGGAACATCTGTCAACACAGGTGTCAAAGGAGTTATTATACGTAACATGGAACTGATCCTGAATCGTCCACTACAATGGTTTGTGTGCCAGTTACACGCCAACGAGCTTCCACTACGTCATCTTTTCGCGCACGTGGATAAAACCACTACTGAGCCCAGAAGCCTGACTGGCGAAAATAAGAAAATCGTTGGCTATCTGTAGTTTCATCCACGCCAATAGAATACAAGCTATGTGAAGTGACTAACAAGAAAGACTTAAGTACTGATCAACTGTACTTAATGGAAATTTATGAAGTCATAAACTGCTGACATTGCAGAGAAAGTCTGTCGAAGATAAATCCTGGAAAAGTTTGCCGATCAAGGTGGCTTAGAATCGCGAACAGAATTCTCAGGTTCAATGTAGCTCACGAAAATTCATCCGAGGCTTTATTGACATTAACGACATTCATCGCAAAAGTCTATGCGTCTATGTGGTTCAGGATCAAAACGAAACCATAATTAATCTATAAGTCACAGCATTTGCATCAATTAATCGTTTTATCGCGTTATTTCTCGAATGATTTGAAGGATGTTATAGACCATGTTATTAAAAGAAACTGATTTTTTGGCCATCCAGAAGATCTCCTAATATCAATGCTAGCTGACGACAGAAATCACATGAGGGAATTAGCCCTTCGAAGAATTCTGAAAGCACGCAAAGTCATTGCCTACTAGGGTGCCTTGTTTTTCAACTTTTTTTTCGGAGCGAAATGTAATACCCGGCAAAAGTGGCCAATCCACGTGGACATTACAAATGTAATTTTTTTTTCAAATCAAATAATATCTTCTGTGAGAAGTATTGCCTCAAAATTTCGAAAATTCGAATAAAAACACCAAAATTGTCACTAATTTTAGTTAGGTTAAAACTGACAAATTTTTGGTTAGGAAATTCCACTTGCGTTAAAAACTTACTTTTAAACCTCAAAATGCCAGTTAAATATACTTCAGGGGACAGAGATGCCTCCTCTGGGGCTGGAAATAGGGCGCAAATTCAGTACAAATGAAGCTCTTTGTTCACTTGGCCAGCGACACTCGCCAAGCTACCCAGAGCCCACCACGTGGACGTGTCTGCAACTAGGGCTTCTCCACCAGCCCTACCCAACCAACCACCCACCCACATGTAGGACGGTTTAACTAATCTGAATCGCAATTTTCTGGCAAAATTGTCACAAATTGGGATCTTGATTGAAATTTTTGCAGAGCTTCCTAGAAAGCTCTGCCACATCAGTGCTTTCACATAGAATCATATCTTTGTAATCCTCCGCTTCAAAGTTCAGCTGTGGAATGATATATTTAATGGAATGATGAATATTCTCAGCCTTGTCTTGTCGAGCTCTAAGAATCTTATTCAGCGCATCTTGACGGACAGCAAGTTGAAAATCAGTCATAATGGCGAGAAGAACATTTTCTGGGAGTCCGAAGTACGCATTTGTCTGAATAGAAGAATCGACTAGGGCCTGATATTTCCTTGGTAAATATCTAGACCTATAAATGGTCTGAAACACGTGACGAGAACCATCAGAAATGGAGGACTGCTTTACTGTCCCTGTATTGCATCACCATATAGACTGTTAGTATATCACTATTTCTAAGAATTTCTTGTTTAAATTCTTAATTGCTATGTACAATCTTAGAATTCTGTTTGCACGTGTCATCCAGCAGCTTTGTTCAGTTTGCCAGGGTTCATAGAGGCAGCTCTCTCGCTTACATTGTATCTCTGAGCAATATGACAGTTTCAGTCAAATCTAGTTTAGGCTTAGATGTTTTTCCTCTGGATTTCGTGAACATATCATCCTGAACAAAATTGTCCTCAGCTTTGTTCTCCACACCTGCCACGTCGTCACTGTCACCAAAGTGTTGGCCGTCATTTGATAATGAATGTGAGACTGCATTTGAATAAGATGACTCAGAAAGGGAAATCTCGGATCTAGCCTCTTACACGACCGTTCAGCCCTTTTAATCATTCCTTCTGTAACAGGTAAATCAACTGACCCGATGCGACCAATTCTTGGACCTCTCTGATCAAGAAGAAACTGACGCTCGAGAACAGGAAACTTTTTTTCCTTGGGACAAGTACATCCAGAAAAGTCGGCACATTTACAGAAGGCTATGTCAAAAAGTTTTGACGTCTGCTCTATAAAAGATGTCAACTTATCATCCTTTGTTTTTCGAACTGTTGTTTTACAGTTTAAAGTTTTCTTTATGCTTATATAATCATCATAGCAGCGTGTTATTAGTTGAATTACACTGTTATGTGTTACTATTGGGATAAATGCTTTATCCCAAATAATATTAAGCTTAATTGCAACTTGTTGGGCTACTGTACAAAAAGCTGTCTCCTTGTTCCTTTTGGATTCCAAACCAACTTGCCGCCAAACTTCTAAACAGCAAAGAAGAACATCTTTCTTTGTTGGGAGCTTAACTTCGTCAAACTCTTTGAGGTTTTCATTAAAAAGCGGACAATGGTTTACAGCACGAAGAACAAACTTCGAAAGTGACATTTTGTTGATTCAATGAAAAGCTGTGTTAATCCAAAACACACCGTCGGAAATATCGTCACATGTTGCGCAATAAAATACCAATGAGCAAGTTAAAGATACTGCGCATGCGTAGAGATGATCAGGTGTTCTACTGAAATTAAGAAACAAAAGACGCACGAGTACATCTACATCTGGAGGGCAAGTTGACACGTGTCCGTCTGGGAATGTGCTGCTGTAGTATAGAGATGGGCGGATAGGAGAATCTCGTTGCAATGCAATATGATCCGCTAATACTTAAACTGCGAGCCACCAAGCGAATGAAAAGACATAGATCAAAAGCCTACAAATCTGCTTATTGTACTGAATTTGCGCTCCATTTCAAGCCCCAGAGGAGGCATCTCTGCCCTCTCCAAGGGCTTTTAACTGGCATTTTGAGGTTTGAACATCATATTTCATCACAGGTGACATCTCCTAACGCAAAAATATGACAGATTTAACCTAAATAAATTAGTGGCAATTTTGGTGTTTTTATTCGAAATTTCAAAATTTTGAGGCAATATTTCTCACAGAAGATATTATTTGATTTGAAAAAAAAAATTATATCTGTAATGTCCATGTGGATTGGCCACTTTTCCCGGGTATTACATTTCGCACCGAAAAAAAAGTTGAAAAACGAGGCACCCTATTGCCTACTGCTCTAGTTGTTCAACCGGACTGATTTGACGGTGTGGGGAGGGGGAGCTGAGTCATAAAATGTTGCAATGTGCATTTATACTACTCACTACTTAGTACTCACTGCTCATTAATCATCACTTTTGGTTATTTATATTGCAAAAAAAAACAATTATTTCGAACCTAAAATCGTATAATCAACAATCAAAATTAAGTATTTTTCCATTTTTTTTAATTCAACCCCCTTTCGGTAGTATTAAATTTAGAATTTAATTTTTTTTTATTATTTTTCTCTTAATCTCCATACCATAGAACATCTTTTCCGCATAGGTAGGTCTTGATTAATAATAATTTTTTTTTTCTCCGTAGAAGAGCGATCCACCCACATATTATTGTATATATTCATTTATATAGAAAATAAGCAGCTAGATTCGAAGTAGAAACTGAAAATAACCAAAACACTCTAGATAACTTATTAAAAGCATTGAATTATATAAGATGAGAAATAAACACAATAGCTCACCAATAATAAAACACAAAATAATAATAATAAGAAGTGTATAATGACAATAAAAAATTAATAGTCGAATTCTATAAAATAAATTAAATTACAATCCTCATTAATTATGATACATAGTACTCAAACACAAGAAGTGAACTGCAAAACAATATAAAATTTCGAGGACAAAGAAGAAAGGTATAAATTATCTCCCTCTATAGAAAAATAAGATTAACTAACAAGGAGAAAGTTACGATTAGAAGCACCAAACCCAAAATTAGATTCCAACAATTTTAGCTAGCTTCTCAGACTAAGAACCGAGATGTAAGCGTTGAAGCTTGGTTTTACAGGATCCCACACTTCCAGTCCAAAATTGTTTTAGAAAAAAGTCTGACAAGAGTAACTCTCAAAGGTGTCACAGAAAGAAAAGGGTCCAAACGGAAAGCTTGAGACCAAACACAAAAGAATCTAAACCTATATCCTTCGTCAAGACAAACAGTACTTCACAGCAAAGAATGTTCTAAACATGCAGAATATTCTAGTAAATATCAATAACAAAGGTAAATATCCTTCCTAAATCATCTAAATATATAGAAATTCTTAATCTAAAATTAATTCACTAATAAACTAATAGTACTTCAAAAATGAATTAGTTATCTGAAAAGGAACCTAAAATCCAACTGACATGTTAGAGCAAAGACAAACCCTTCAATTTTTTCACCCGTATGGTCACTAACACCACAATTTCTAACATATACCTAAGACGCCTATAAAGTCTTCAGTGGCGGCGAGTCAAGAGGACGAGGGGCAATCGCATCCTACTTTCGGAAAAATTAAATTTTATTTCATTTTAGTCTTTTAAATCTAGGAATTATAAAAAGCAATAGTCCTGAGGAAAGCTAACTAATTTTGTCACTAATTTAAAAATTTCTATTGTCTCCCTATATTCTCAGGTACTTTAGACAGTCTATAAATTCTTGCCCTAACTTTTTCCCACCAATCGCCGCCCGTAAAACCTTCAAATGTGCAGGGT